>WIPJ01000249.1:43028-54952 GCA_018155075.1 Cassiopea andromeda
ACCACCATACTTTTATTGGGGGGAGGGGTATCAGAGGTATTTGCCTTGCAACACTGGGTTTTGCCCTGCGAAAGTATTCTCATCTGATTAATACCAACATGTACTTATCCCATCTAGAGTTCATGCCAGAGATAGATTCACTGATTTGCTATACTACAAAATAGCACTAGCAACGAGCCTTCTAGCCTCGTGGAATTGGAGGCAAGCGAGCCCACTAGTGCAATACGAATGGAAGACGAGTGGGTGAAAACGGGGGCTGGGGGCTTGCCCCAGAAAAACTGTTTGGGCCACGCCCTCTAGAACGTTGGACAATGCTTTTTAGAACACAGGATAAAAGTTGCAATCATCACTGATATTTGAGCGCAGAAGGAAAACAGACCCTTTAACCTGGAAACGAGAGGCGAACAAATATGATCCTTTGATATCATTATTGCCCTGCAAAGAGACTCAATTGCCCTGTAAACTGCGCTGTTTCAACCGTTCGGGGGAGTCACACTCCTCCACAGCCCCAAATTTCACGCCCCTGTCCACACCTAGCTATTATGTATAATCCAAATACATTTTCTCACTTAAAACTTTGCATTGCTCCTTATCTTCAGTGGGATAATGAGAAGCATTAAACATCATAACCCAAAGGGACACTTGTGAACAAGAAACGTATCGAAGCGTTCCATTTCTCCCCACTAATTTCTCTTTCCAAGGCTATTACTGCAATTTCCAGGACCATTATTAGTGATAAAAACCACTCTAAATTAGGCCCTAATCTACATGCTCAAAATTTGCATAGTGAAGGAAAAGTGATTTCAATAGAGTGAAATGGAAATCGAAAGGAAATCAGTAAAAATTTCCAAAATGGAAAATCAATCTCTTATGAATTCTATTCAATTTCTATGTCTCTGGAAAATTTGCTAATTTGGCACTTCATTGGTAAACCCAGCTATTTGGCGTAATGAATGCCTCCGTTACCTCCTCTTAGTCACGACCTGCTCCGTAGAGTCTTGATAAAGTTATTTCTTGTCCTATTATAGAGATAAGAGTTGTTGATCATTGATAAGACGCATTATTTAGATATCTGACTTGTAAAGTGACCTTGGATGATGCCAGGGTATCACCGACATGGAAATATTGTCCTTCAAATGGGGTCGCATTCAGCTTTTAAATGCAAAAACCAGTAAGTTTCTCAACAACCTTGATTGCTTTCCATGAAGAAGGGGCTGGGTAAAACCTTTTTAGTAAAAGGATTGCAGCCCCCTTTTCTCCCTCTGGCTACATTCCTGAGAGCAGCAAAGTGACTCAGCGTGTAATTTATGAAGAAAAGTAGGCGCGAGGAAGCAATAAGATCAGAGGCGTGCCGAAGTAGGCGATGTGGAAGGGGTGTGACATCTCCTTGCTTTTGCCGAGACCACCTGTAATTTCTATAGATTATCGGTAACAGCTTGCTTTGCGATCATTGCTTGTCGGTAATCGTCGATAATCGTCGGTAATCGTCGGTAATTTTGTGATATTTAGTAGCCTGTCGGTACATTTCTGTTCGTACACCCCCCCCCACTCAAAAGTCTTTCAGCACGCTACTGAATAGGATCAATTTACTGTGTAATGAGCCTTGTACTTTGTACATGTACAAACAATGTACATGCTTTGTACGAGTTGCTCTTAAACCGAATTCTAGAATTAAGTTTAGCTGCGAGTAGTGTAGTTATTGAGACAACAATACCCTTCATTGAACAATCAAATAAATGTTGAATAGTGATTCTTTTCGAGCAATGTAAAACATCATTCTCCCACTTTTGCTTCTGCCTTTCTTCTTCTCTTTTCACATTTTTTACCCATTCCTGATCATTTCTTCAACTTTTTCGTTGCTTTTGGATCCACTGTTTGTTAATCATATCTGCAGTTGGAACTAGGTGACTTCATGACTTTTCCTACTTTGCAGGGGCGGCTAGCCATTGTAGGCTGGGGGGGGGGCTTTTTGGTGCCACGCCTTTAAATTATGATGCAATTTGGTTGCCAGACCCATTTAAAAATCTTACTAGAAGCCCCTCACCCCAACCCTAACATTTTCTCCTCGAATTTGGATGACTGATCTTGGTGAGAAGTAGAAGTACAAGTCCTCCCGCCCCCCTCCCCGTGGCGCCACCATTGCTTCTATGGATGGGGCCTGTACTGTATCTTAGCTGCATTTACATTTCACTTCATAAACAACAACAATTAGTATGTTTACATGTAAACTTTCTCAGATATTTACTGATTGCATGCAGCTGCTTTCAGAATAGGCAAAGTGTCAACTAAATCACCTACTTCGATTTGCCAGACATAAAGGGTTACTAATTTTCCTTTTTTCATATCCATAAAGCTACAATACACATTTATAATACTGGTAAAACTACACACTACAATACTACTAGAACGATACCCCAGGGAGCAAACGACTGTGACTACTCTGAGACCACTTGAACACAAAATTAAAAACTTTAGTCGGTCTCAGCTGAGATGCAACAAAATATGTTTGTGAAACGAAAAAATTTGTGTTTTTATTTGGGTTACTAGTTGCATGATCTTGTAAATAATTTAGTATCATCTGCAGCTTTTTCTACACTATCAGCTATAATCGTACTTGAAATTCTTTTACAAACATGAAACTTTTTGATATATATCATTATGCCATTCATAATCAACATTGAGAACAAGCGGCAATTACTTTTCTTCTACAATTAAAATACATGAAACTTGTTGTTACTAATTATTAAGAGCGTGATTTTTGCTGTCTTGTTTTGTTGCATTTGAAATGTTATTTTTGCTACTTCGAAATGAAGTGCTATTTCAGTTAACCATATGTTTAGAATTTTGTAGCTCATCCATCTTGGAATTTGAAATGCTTTCCAGCTTCAAAAGTACTTTGTGACAGATGACAAAGCAACTCCAGCTTTCGATTACTGTATTGCTATGCTATCTACCTATTTCTGAATGTAAACTGCATTGTGCCATACTTGACGTGGAAAAATTTTAGGAAACAAAGCATTTTCAGAATGGCGTGAGGTTTATAATGATAACGATTTTAGCTTCTTTCACAACTTGCAGCTTTATGTTTCGCTTCATACGCTGATAGTTTGTAATCTTCAATTTTGCAATCTTCAATGCATATTTCATCCACATTATTCTGGTTCCTTGACATAACATTAAATTGCAAAACTGGCTTCCTATCCTTTCATCAAGAAAAACTCTTTTTGATGTTTTAAATTTCGAACACAATGGTGATATACTTGTTAATGTTTTCTTACCTAAATTTCTAAGGTCATCAATTCCCTTCTTGATTAATCATTTCATCTTTCCTGATTTTTATGTTAAGAGTGGCTAAATATACGAATTGTATTCATGAAAATTCTCTCAAAGTTGAAACCTTCCTTAGAGTGCTGCGAAGGAATAACAACTAAAATGAGTGACTGCAATTGTATGATGGATATAGCAGAGAATACTAAAATGAGTAAAAAGAAATTCAAAGTTTTCACTTTATCAACCTTAATGCAGAGACTATCCTAAACAACTACATTTGACTGTGCATGAATTCAACTATCAATCTTACTAGCATAATTAACTCTCAATTTTAGATACTTTCAAAGAAATAGTTTCATTCATTTTGGTGTAGTTCTACACGAATATTGCCTTCAAGTAGAGTAGAGTTGTCAAAGTCAAAGCTCTGCAACCTCATACAGCAGGAATATTGACAAAAAAAGAGTGCCTATTTGTAATGAAATTTAAGTAGCATTCATATGGAATATGATAATGAATAAAGGGTGCGAACATAATCCCATTCAACCGCATGGTTACAGCTTCTATATTACAAAATTTTCTATGAAAGAAAGAGCATTCATACTCTCATTCTACGTTAAACAATATATTACGAAAAAGACTACTAAAACCGAAACGAAATTGTCACAAAATTGAGTATTGTAGAAGCAAACCTATTTGAAAAGCTAAAGTCTCATGAAACTTTCCTGTCTCGCATTTACTTTAAATTTAGGTAATTTACTAGCTGTTAACGGAGCGCCTATCAGCATGCAGAATTAAATTTGATATGAAAATTGCACAAAAGATGTGAACACCAGTCAACGAATTTAGAAAATCGTTTGGATCTTTTTGCTAAAGAAATAAAGAGGTATAGTTCAGTAAATAAAACCATTCCTTTTACTATGCACGGTCCAGATAGAAACTGCAAGCTGTGCCGATTTTATTGTTCATCGCAAGAAGTTAGATGGAGATGCTTTAGTAGCATAAGCTATTTCCACGTTTGGTCTTTCAAACGTCAATGCATTTAACGAATGAGGGTTGCATTCTATTAAACTTTATCAAGCATTAGGGCTTAAATTACATAACAAAAAATTACACGCTTCATATATCTATCATATCCTCATTCCAAGAAAGAATTTTTTGATATTTCTAGTACGTAAAATATTGCATAATACTAGCCACTAAATGTAAGTGTTAATCTTCAACATAAGTTTTCTCCATTATGTTGCCTTAATTCTCCAATTTTTTAACTGACTGGAAACACAATTCCGGGCGTAGCTATCTTTATCATACAATACAATCTAATTTGCTGTTGTGCCTTTAGATGCAAATATTCTTTTTCTCCAAAAAATTACTTCCTTACGAGTACGTATGCCGACAGTTTTCCATCTAAAATATCATGGCCTAGCGACATTGCTTCTAGGCGTGTAAAATGTCCTAACACACCAGTTAGCTAAAGGATACTGAAAAAGTATGAGTCATATTCGTTAATGAATTTCTTTCTCAAGAGTGTTTTAGGACATTTGGGGAAGGCTTATATTTAGCAAAACAGGTAAAAGATAGTTGTTAAGTTGAAACTATTTAACGGCTCTGTACCGATGATTCTGCAGGGATACTTGCAAGTTATGTTTTTACATTACAGGGAGAATACTTTTGTATTTATGCATTGAAAAACTTGGCAATCAATGCAAAATTTATGTAGCTGTGTGAGTTTCACGAATTAATTAGAAAAAACATGACATTTTCAGTTACAATTGCTAACTTTGTATACTAGGGGCATGAATGCATTGAAATTAGTGGCTATTTGGCAAAAGAAAGAGCGTACTATTGAGATAAGCTACGTTTGTTCTCAATGAAGCGATAGCTACTGGCTTCGAATAAACACCTAGGTTGAATAAAGACAGGTGCTTCAGCCACGCGTCTTCTGTTCCCTTGTGTTTTGTATATATGCTACCCGCTTGTAGTATTAGACATTGAAGTGACCGATATTCATGGCAATACTAGTCCTAATTCTGTTAAGCATGCTTCTTTCTGCAACTCTTAAGGATAATCTAATACTCATTCAATACTTTTACATTATGATGAATAAATGCTAAGTGAAGGGAGTCGAAAGTCAGGCAAGCATTGAAAATTTATTGCGTGTTGCGTTATTAGTAAAGCAAAAAATGATCTTATAACGCATTGAAAAGTAAAATATTAACTTCCAAAAATTGAAAGGTGGCATCAAAAACATACTCATTTAGTTGAGTCCTAAAACGGAGATATAAATCTCTAGAGAAGCTTAATCACACTTCCAACAACAACCCACTTCGGAATCAATCTTCTAGCAGGACATGAAATCTTGTTCCTTCACACAATTTCTTTTTTCCAACATTGATGCCTCGCAGTAAGTGCATTTATGCTGCCATCTTTTACTTGACACGTGATTTAAGAGTGTCTATTGCTTGCAGTATAAAGTAGATTGCCTACAAAATCTTCAACCGAAGCTCTCCTTCTCTACAGAAGGACATATTTACAAACGTTTTGTCAAAATGATTCTAGACATTTAACGTATTTATTAATATATATATTTATATGTTAATACTCACGACCTAGCTTGTAGATTTGGCATCATACTTTCTCAAATCGAATTTCTGTGAAGTTGTGCCCTTAGGAAATTGCAATGAAAAATTTAGACTCCTTTAATGAACCGAGAACTTCATTCTTTTCTTTTTCTGCCGTTGATTGCAAAACCAAACTCTAACTACGTTTTTCGATAAGTCCAATTTCTCTGCAATTGCTGCTATTTTATCGCTTGATGGCCTCGGTTGCATGGCAAAATATGCCTCCAGTGACCGCTTCTCAGCAGCACCGATTGATGTTCGTTTACGTTTTTTATCTTGATTTGGTAAAAAAGCACTTTCGTTTGATTTCATTCTGTGAGCTTTCTCTGCTTCTTCTAGCCATGCTTGTAGGACAGGTTTTAGTGCCATCATGTTGTTGTGGCTCAGTGTAAGTGATTCAAAACGACAAATTGTAGACTGGCTTAGTGAGCCAACTCCTGGCAGCTTCAAATGTGCCAAAGCTGCTCCTACATCGGCCTGGGTGACACCCAGTTTTATCCTCCGTTGCTTGAATCGTTCAGCAAACCATTCCAACTCTCTTGGTGTACATTCAGCATCCTGAGCTGCGGCTAGGTTTAGCGAGTTGATCGTAGCCTGGAAGCTTGCTGTATTGAAAGTTGAAGATATAGCTGAGAAAGAACTAGAGGTTGACGGCGACAGAATATGACTTGTGCCAGCATGGTTCTGTCCTACCGTTGAAGTGGACGGCGAAGGGTTGTCATAACCATTCTCTGAAACCGAAGGTTGCAACGATGCCGATATTTGATCTAAGATATCGTGAGGATCATACTGTGTTGGATCTGGGTTGGTTGCATGTAAGCTATGCAGTCCAAAAGCAGTCTGCATCTTTGATCCACTAGGTTTTGGAAGATACTTTGACATACTTTCAACTTGAGGTACAGAACCCAATAAATGTGCATCCTCTAAACCATCAAACATACTTGAACCCTGCAGGAAATGAAAGATTTTCTTACAGATAAAAAGTCAGCAGCTTTGTCGAACAAGGAAAAGAACTTGAGCAAGGATATTAAAAATTTATCACGGTCATATCACCTAAAAAGTCAATTATATATTTGAAATGGCAGAAAAGCTACCTGGAAATGCGCTAAAATTGACTTTAATGGCAAGAAAGAAGAAATGAAATCGCGCTCTTCAAAGTCCGCTGGATTGAGCATTCGTTGTTTTTGCGCTAGAACTATTTCGGACGAAAAATTCCAACATGCATATCTCTTTAATGTTTTATGATGTTGTCTGTAGACTCACAAAGGTCTTGTTTATATATCATTAACATGTTGCAGAGCTCTCGTGCCAGAACAAGGAAGCAAAAACAGATCTTTTGGAGTAGTAAATAAGCAAATTTTAGGCCAACTTTCATCAAAATAAAAGCTCGCGGGAGTCTGCACTTGGCTATAGTGGAAACAACCTGCTTGCCTCTCACTTTTTTGAGTTACACTCAAAACAGCGTTAAATTTTTAATATGAATCTAGATCAAAATTAAATATTTAAAATGAAAATATCAAAATTAAAGTAACGGTCCTTTTAAACATGGCATTCTCCATTGAAATAGGCTACAGCGTAAAGAAGATAGTGCAACCAATAAAGCACTCTTCTTATCAAAGAAGCTTACAGAATGGCGCTCGTCTTGAATGACCAAGAGTAGAGAAAAGGAAATATATAGTACTCACGAGATTTGATCTTGATGTCTGAAAGGTGAACTGTAAAGAAGAAGAAGAGACACATGTTAAACGGAATAATAACACATGTTGATAAGCGATAGCGCATATTGGAATAGTCAGTTGTATTGTTGTTTTCTTAACCTGTTCGAACAATGAAGACATATGCTCGAAGACAAAATGAACGGCATTCAACTTGAAGAGTTATTCAGCTGTCTTGTACAAACTCTAACAAGGATACGCACAATATATGCTTTACCTGAGGGCCAAGAGATGCTGAGTGTGAAATTCCGTTGGAATGTAGCGAAGGAGGCCGAGAAGGAATCACCCCGCCAAGGGCTTTCGAAAAAATGCTGTCCCTCCCAATTCCATCGCTGAAACTTTGAGACATAATAGATATAATTGTACTTTAGCTCAAATTCAACTTCTTTGCTTCTTCAATGTGCCAGTATTTAACACTTGACTTGTTTATCGATAGCTGTTCATAAGCAACTACAGACTGTTTCAACGTCACATAGATCTAGGCCAGAAGTTGAACGAAAACGCAGCCTTGTTCTTATTAACATTGTTTTAACATTCGCTCCTATGGGACCACCTGCATCTCCTTCCCACAGTATATCAGTGAAACGCTAGAGAGATTGGGTAAGAGACAAGAGCGCATGCGTGCTACGACAGGTGCTGCAGGTTGTTTTGTTTGGACGTGTATTGTGGGCGTCAATAGACTGCGCTCTTCGGCTCTGTGCATGACCGCCTTAACGGCCTGCGGGTCATTCTGCGTGAATCATAACGCTCAAGTGCATAACAGCTGTTTGAGACCAGCTATACAAGATTTCCTATAATTGCATCTTCAGGTGTATTATTAGGCTTGTAGGTGCTTTTTAGGATGCTTCAAATCTTTGATTTGCCTAAAATACAATAGAAAACACGCTTACACCACTTTAGATTGCAGTAATTAGATTCGGTGAAAGAGGAGGGGCTCATCTCAACTTGTTACAACTCATAAAAAGATGAAACAATAGATCCTTGTTCAATTTAAACTCCTGAAGTCGCTATTAACAACTTTTATAGCCAAACATACAAGGACATTAGTGATACAATAGGCAATAAATAGTATGCAACAATGCTCACTTACAGAACATCCTGCTGCGCAGAAGAGGCATTAAAGTTTTGCACCTTTTTGGTAATATATCAATAATACATCTACCTTATATCAATAATATATTAGTGTATCAAAATACCACACTATTATATGTGATATAGCTGCGCTATTTGAATTGCAATGCTTTGCGAATGAAATCAGAGATGAAATTAATAGAAAGACTAGATTTTGCTTTTTAGACTTACCTCGAATAATATGCATCTTGTGTTGTCGTGATTTTTCCTTGATGCTTGATATCTGCAATACAGAAAATCAAAATTAAAATACAAACTCAGCATGACATGTGAATTCCACAATTCTCTAATGTCCTATTTACATTGAATTGTGTTGTAAATCCGTTCTTCTATAAGAGTTGGTAAAATTTGGTAAACGTTTCAGCTTCCTATGCAAAAGGACTCAGAAATTCCAGTTTAATGATCTTTGATTGTACTTCTGCAGTCAAGGAATAAAATTGAAAACTGAAGATTGAAGTTCAATTTGTCTTGCCATGCAGCAAATTAAGAAAGTGCATTTAAATCTGCGACTAATCCTCTTAGACTAGAGTCAAGTAGGAAAGGGATTCATAGACATGAGGTTGCATGGCGTAGGGCTCTTGTGTCCTTAAGCCAATAGCAGCAAAACTGAAAAGCATGCTTGATGCTTGAACCAGAATCCGTCTATCGTTCCGCAAAGTCAGTCTTCTTGACCTTGCAAGTTGCATACCAGAGTCAGCATTGTAGTTTTGTACATCACGACTTTGCGAACCATTACTTTGTACACCATTACATTGTACACCATCGGACCATTGCAAGAAACATGACACTTTTTCTTAAATTATTTCGCTCTCAGTTCTATTTTCATGCTAAAATATGGCAACCCTTTTATGGCAAATGTGCGTTATCTAAAGTCTAAAGCTGAAGAGCTGATCTTAAAATCAATTATTAGTTAATGAAGTTAATTGAGCTCCGTTGAATTCACAAGGAAATCATCAATACTTGTTACAATGTGGTGTTTACTTGGTGAAAAAGCTGAGAAGAATTACGTTCTACACCAAGCATGACTTTCAACTACATTCGTTCAAGAAATAGCTACAAAGACGGCTTGAATTGTCTTTTGCTGAGTTTGTGCTTGCCACGCTAGAGATGCTACATACAAGCGGTTGTAACTAACTGTGCAAGACAGCATACTATTCTTGACTCGAGTATTCTCACTGGAAAATGCTGAGCAAGTACTCTTGCCTTGAGGAAGCTGAGTGACCTAGCAGTAGCATAATTTTAAACTTTTAAATCAGAGGCTTTCAAATTCATTGATGTTAAATCTTTATGACTGAAGATCCGATTCCTGTGATGTTAATTTTGCTCTACATTCTGTATCATAGTCTTTGCTGTAACAATTTTCCTCTTAGTATAAATTTCCCTGATTGCCTACACTTATTCATTCTTATTTAGGAAAATCTTCTTTTTCTGCAAAAGAGCTTCCAAGCATTGCATTTTCTCTTTATTTTAAGAACAGCAAAAGAAATTTGCTACAAATTACTAACTACAAGCTCAATCGATCTCGCACGTTTTTCTATGGTGCTTATAGATACCCAAGAAAAGCCTCAAAAAGCTTCAGAAATCTTTCCATTAATAAAATTCACGGATTCATCACCTAAAAAAGTTTTTCATACACGAAAAGAATGCAGTGGTTTGGTAGAATGCCCGATAATGCTTCTTCATGTGGTGTCCATTGACGATGCAAAAGCATGCATTGGCAGGTACAATCAAAAAGATAATTAGCCGCTTTACCGTGCATGCTGGGCACACGTATTGACTATGGTTGCTATAGAATTGAATGCAGCCACACTTTGTACTGAATACTACTTTTACTGCATTGAAATTCAAACATATTTAAAAGTGGTTTGCATGTGAATAGAAGAATTCAATCTTTTATCCAAGGCCCTAATTAATGGATGCACAGAGAACCTGCTAGTTTTTCAGCGTTCATTTCTATAAAACTTTAAACTAAATCCTGCGTTTGTAAACATCAAGGATATAACAGGATGAAAGGCATAATAAAACGTTGGCCATTAACTTGAACAGCCGACCAGGGGGCTTTTCTTAAGGCTGAAATTTCAAATTCTATGAGGCTCTAACTGAGAGTGCAGCCAATAGACCCAAAGTACAATTTTATGATGATAACCTTTACTAGTACAACTCAACAGGCATTCCAAAACACAAGATCAAATCAAGTAAAGTTGATATTTAATAAGCGCTCCTACTAGATGTTAAGCTTGCTGAATTTTCAGGAAAGAACTGCCCTCTTACAAAAACTATTTCTTTTTACTTTGCTATCTGTCCCGTGTACAAGGAAGGCTTGTAAAAGGACAGAAGCATTGTGTTACTTAAGGTATCCTTTGGTTCTTTAAAATATGATATATAAAAACCAGGTGACATAGCAAAATTGAAATTGTTTTGCATAGAGGCTAGTCATTATCAATACCCGGGACCGGAGTGGAAGGAACTGAGATGGGGCATGGAAATGTTCATGGTCGCTATGCCGGGTTACTAAACCATAATTCTATGCTTGCCGAAAGACTTTTGAGTGGTGGAGGGTGTAGCAACAGACATTTACCGACAGGCTACTAAATGTCCCAGAAATACCGACAAACGATGATCGATTACCGACAAACGACGATAAATTACCGATCTAGATTTTTCCTTGCTCTTAAAATGTTATGTAGTAAATTATACTGGTTACCGGAGTTTTTGGGAGGTGACTCCACTTTATTGATTTCTATTATGCTCGAAATTGTCAAAATATCAAATCAATATAATGAAAAAGCTTCTTCTGAGAAGAAAGAGACAGACAGCACCATGTCTAGAGTAGGGGTGGGCCCGCGGCCACAGACAGGGGGAAATTTGGGCGCCACTTTCTATAATTATTACGCAATCTGGTAGCCACACCTATTTCAAAATCTTGCTAGAGTTACCTCACCCCACCCCCCAACATTTTCCGATCTGATTTAGACAAATTAGAAAATTGATCTTGGTGAGAAGTAGGGGGACAAGTACCCCAGTCCCCCCTGTGGTACCGCCACTGATCTAGAGGATTTTCCATTACTATTTCACTAACTGGCAGCTACTTTGAAGGGCTTCACTAAATTAATACTTTCCTTGTTTCTACTCAATTTATAACAATTGACGAAAGTATTATGAAAATATTTCATCACCTCACCCCCCCCCC
>WIPJ01000249.1:55090-69550 GCA_018155075.1 Cassiopea andromeda
CCTCACCCCCCCCCCCAACTCATGGAATTCATAGGAAATGTTTCATTGTGATTAGCTACAAGCTGTACTTACATTAATTCAAACCCTACTTCATTCTATGTTAAAAATGCATCTCCGCCTCTTCCGATCGATCCGAAATATCCGAAGTGTACTGTAGTTGTTTGGTATCACATTTTATACTCGCTTAACAAGATATAGGAGTGGAAAAAACAAAATATTCCCTACAAACTCAAGAACAATATTCATAAAATTCCAGTTTGCACCTTCAATTCTTTCACACACTTTTGAAATAGCGATACCGATAAAGATGCAAGTGACAGCTCGCAAGATTTGGACATTCTTGAGAGGTTGTAGCTAAGGTAACGTTCTTTATTGTCATCCAGAAAGCCTGCTATGGGGTAAGAATTGTTTCAATAGATGCTATGATGGGTTATGATATATTCAATGGAATTATAAAATGAAGTATGAATTCTTTAGGGAATTCGTATTATTCATTCTGCCCCCATCCGTGACACTAATAATGAAAAGTCTCTTAAATGACAATTTTGAAACTAATAATAACATTGTATATTTAATTTCAACACTGGAAGCTGCAGCAATGTTGGGAAGTTCACTACTACAAGCAATGACGTGAATTTCTTCGATTCTGTTGAAGCAAGCAGTAAAGCACAGATGTATGCAAAGACCGAAGAAACTTTGAAGTAAGTTAAATATGACCAGAATAATTTATGGCAACTTGGCGATTTTGGTATGATCAAGAAGGACAGTCAAACCTGAGGTAAAACTTATAAATAAAAGGAATATAATGAAAAGAATAGGATGGAAGGAAAAATCTTTAACACGTTGAAAGGCTGATAAAGAACCAGCGGATTCATTAATTGGTGCTAATATCAAAGTATAATTATCAGCTCTGAGCTTCTGTGAATGATTCTGAGGCCCATAGCAATAAAGAAAGATGAAAAACGTTAGATTAATTTCACTTGAATAAATAGAGAAAGCAGAGACCAAAATAGGTACTGGATATGTGCATTGCCAGCAAATGGCAGAAGGTGAGTGGTAAAAGGTGAATGGCAAAGGCGAATGCCAAAGGTGAATGCCAAAGGTGAAAGGCAAAGGCGAATGGCAAATGGTGAGTGGTTGGTACACCCAAGTACAAGGTAAAGGTCAAAGGTGAGTGGCAAAGGGCATGATAAAGGATAAATGGGAAAAATATGAATGCCAAAGGTCAATGAGGATAGATCAATGGCAAAAGGTGAACGGCAAAAACTGAATAGCGAACGGTGAATGGCACAAAACGGTAATGGCAAAAGGTGAAAGGCAAACACTAAATAGGAAAGATGAATGTTTAACACATCCAAGCAAAGGGTCGACTGTAAAAGATGAATCGTAGAAGATGAGTAGCGAAAGGTGTATGACAAAAGGTCAATGGCAGAAGATGAAAGAAAAGGATGAAAGGCAGAAGTGGAATGGCAAAAGTTCAGTGGCAAAAGTTCAGTGGCAAAAGGTCAATGGCAAAAGGTCAATGACAAAAGATGATCGCAAAAAGCGAATGGCAAAAGGGGAATGGCAAACGGAGAAGGAAAAATGAGCAAATCGTAAGTAGCACCAGGGGAATGGCAAGAAGTGAAGGTAAATAGCAAAAATGAATGGCAAATCAGTAAGGAATAGAGATGGGACATCATGGCAAAATAAAGGAAAGCAAAAAGAAAGGAGCATTGTGAAAATGTCATGAAAAATTTAAATTGGAAAATATATTGATGTTTGGAGAAAGACCAAAGCAAAACAACAGAGAAAACTCGGAAGCAATTAAAAAACATTTTAGCTAATAAGAACAAGAAACAAAAAAAGTGAGTTCAAGAATTGTCTGTAAAATAGATTGACCATTACTAGAACTATGTTCAGATTAGAGGTGTGTAAATCCGATCCGAATCCGATCCGAATCCAATACGGTCGGATTCGTTCGGATCGGAACGACAATTTTTATTTCGGATCGGATTGGAAAGGTTGTTTCTCAATCGGATCGGTTCGGATTGGATGTCGACTACAAAGTTTGAAATAGAGTAAATTGATTATTCATCAAGAAAGTAAAACCATTAGTAAAAGGTAAGTAGTTGATTTTGTAATATGGGTATTCGTGATTGGATTCTGATCCTAAGTGTACAAATGCTTCAGTGAGAACAACAGACAACCCATTTTTCTTGTGAGACTTCTTCAAACGTGAGAAAGTCACCTATAATCTTCAAATAATAGACCTTGTCCATTTACTAGACACTTAAAATTTTCGATATTGCAATGACTCTCTATAAGGGACATAGCGACCGGAGTGTAGGGGTGTACCATCCTCCAAGTTTCGAAACAGAAGAAAATTCAAGTTAAATTGAGTCATTAAATCGCTGAAATCAGGTAATTTTTGGAAATGTTTGTACAACAGTTGAAAGAAGAAATAGTTAAAGGAAGCATTTACTGTATTTGCAAAATACGAAACTTAAAATAGCATTCTCCAACCATTTGAGAACTTCTACTTTGAAAATTTTTCCGGGCCCAACCATGGTGAGCCCTACAATAGACACTGGATACTAGACGATGTCTAGCATGTTGAAAATTTTCTATAGCCATGCTTACCCTCCTGCTCCTACCGCTTGTAAATAGCCAAAGAACATTGCTTTACGATATTGGAATTAATAGTGATAGGTTACAACAGAACAGTTATTTAACCATGTAAATTCATGTAAATTTAGCCTTATACCCTCCAACCAAAGGGTTCTCGCCATGTCCCTACTCTCTATCATTGTCTTTTTTCCTCTTTGCTTTTAATACATTGGTTAATTATTGGTAAATGCAAAATCACAGTTATGCAAGGCTTTCTCATGCAACAGTGAGTCAGCTGTGTTATGGAGAATTTTTGGGGTAGTTTGTCGAAAAAATTGTTTCCCCTTTCAGTGCATCCAAACTCGGATGCTGATAACAGTCAAGAACGCAAAATTTAAAGATACTTGGTCATGTTCTTGGATGAATGCAAAAACTACAATCTACTACTTTGACAAAATGTATTAATATATTTTCTCAAAGCAATAGATTATGCTTGCAGTGCTGAAGAATCTGGAGATTTTCGCTATTTCTTCTAATACAAGATGAGAAACTAAATATTGGTTTGCATTTTTCTAGAAGCTATCCAAGTAAAAATTCTTTGCCACTTTCGGATCGGATTTAGATTATGAATGGCCAATGAAAAAACGCACATGCTTTTCCCGAATAGCTTTCTAGAACGATACAATCCAAAATCTAGCTTCTCATCTTAAATTACGAGAAATAGCAAAAATCACCAGATCGCTAAGCATGGGACTAAACATTATACAAACGTTTTCTGGTACTGACCTCTTAAGGATAGGAATTTTGCACCTATCGATATACGTAGAAACGTTATATACAGCATTATTACGCTTGGATCAGATCGGATTCGGATCAGATAAGTTCGGATCGGAGCGGACTAGGACAGAAAGTTTAGGATCAGATCGGATTCGGATCAGATAAGTTCGGATCGGATCGGGTCGGATTTGTAAATCAGGCCAATTATCGGATTGTAAGTACCCAATAAGATCCAATGCACACCTCTAGTTGGGATACATCTGCAGCAACAGCGGGTGTGAGACTTCTAGGTCGTTAGTGCATGAATGTCTTTCTGGGACAACTATGAGCAAGCTGTATGTTTATCAAACTTTCATCAATGATAATTTTACCACTAAATGATACTATGTCTAGTTGTTTCAAGGAATGCATATAATATGATGGATCTTGACACTCCCATAAGGGACTTCAGAGCAGAAAATCTTTTGCTTAGAGTGTCAGCATCGCGTAATTCTGCTGTTCGATTCATTAGTGCTTGTCAAAATATCATCTTTCTTTACCCTACTTAAAAACGTAGAATAGATTAACTATTGTAATCTTTCTGCAACATGCATTGCCTTCATGTTAAGCTTATGTGAATTGTACCTACTTAAAGCAACGTGTTGAATTTTCCATTTCAGCTCCTTGAAAACGGATTTCGAACAAACATTTTAACAATGTAATGGTATTAGAACATTTCATGAACAAAGTATTTTCAGAATATACTCCAGTCGTTGATGCTTCATTACCAGTAATTTGCTTCGCAAATCTCATTCTCTTTTTCCTCTTGGAGATCAGTAACCGAGATGATCTTGCTTTGTTTATAATTTGGAGACTCACTTGTTGTAAGTACTGTTTGAAACCAAGCGTAATACTGTTAAAAGAAGCAACGAAATTCATGCTAAATGCAAAAGAAATTAGACAACATTTATGAATGCAATTTTTGTACTCTTTCGAATTCAGGAAACCAACTTTGTCAGAAAACTACCTCCATTCTCCCACACAAGGTAGAATCAATAGCTAAGGAATTTCACTAAAATGTGACAGCGTGCAGTAGAAGCAGTAGGAAAGCAGCAATTGGGAAAGAATTCTACGTGAAATCGGATTAAAACTTAGTGTGATTGCGTGTTCTGCGTGTGCCGTTTGCAGAATGTGCATTCTGCTCAACAGGTAGCAATTTCTTGGTAGAGCAAAATTATTTCGTTTTGACAGTTGATTGCTTTCTAAAAATAAGCTTGTGTAAAGCTAAAGACAGACCATAATTGAAATTCCGGGTTATTGAAATCTGATTTTATGTGCAGGGCAATTTTTAATTATCAATTTCAATGCAGAAAAGTAGAACAATGTGGAAAGCAGCTGTATCTGTGGTCAGCAGCTTTAATTCAGTACGTCATAAGACAACTAGAATAGACAGAAACGGTAACATCCACCGATCACGACATTTATTAACTGATAAAGAAATGCTCTATTGTTCTCAAAAGTGAAGCTTTCATCCACCACAAACTCAAAACCAAAATCCAGTTAAAAAGCGACGCGTAAAAACGATCAATTAAGGCTGACTATTCCAACAGGTTCTTTTTAATGTCGGTAAACTTAAACAATAGGTCGCATACTACATCTTTGCGCTACCTGTTGAAATCTACGGAATTCTGAAAGCACTATTTGCAATTTTGCATTTTACAACATCAAGTGTCATGTACAAATCATCAGCTCTAAAATTAGCGAATGGGCCTAACAAAACACATGAAATGAAAGCGCTCTTTATCTGGCCGAATGTCGAAACAACTACACGATGACTAAATCAATAACCATACCTTCTGATATCCTACATTAAGTTATTACTTCGCTTCTTTTGCTACCAAATAGTCTTTTGTTCCATTCAATGACCAAAACATTGCTTTGCTGTGCATGGTTTACGATTTTTGAGAGTCCCCTCATTTCTTTTGATTCTGGCAATGGAAAACTTCTTCAACAAAGTTAAACGTATTGCAGAATACTTCAAGTATTTCTCAAAAGAAGCTCGAAGAAGAACTAGGATTCTAGGAGAGAATAGCATCGAGCAAAGACGACCTCCTTGTAGCTTAACCATCGCGAATCTCAAGCGCTAATTGAAAATATGTTAAATATTGAAACGCGTTAAAAATGTATCAGGGATATTATTATTAAAGAATGCTTTACATTAAATATGGAGAAGCTAGCAAAGATTCCAATGAGATACTTCTATGCTATCCTTCGTACAATATTTATGTATGCATGCCGACACAGTCAATTTTATTCAACATCTGCTAAGTAAATCTATAGGGCTAATCTCTTAATTGAGCTAGGAAAATTTCGCCTTATCTAGCATCTACTTGATCGACCTTTATCTTGATTAGTCCAGCAGTTAACATGAAGAAAGAAATTCAATGTTAGCTTGATTGCTAGAGCTCTTACTTAGTGAAAACGAGGTAAATTCTATCTTGTAGGATTACAGATTAGTTTCTCCTACAGAACAAGAGGCTTAATTATTGAATATTTGAATAGTGTAAGTAATTGTGTTGCATTGTTGCAACTGAGCAAATGCAAACTTGAATAATGGTAATTTGTGAATGATCTAAGGAGCATGATAGAAAGTACAAAAAGAATAAATTGACAAAATTATAGAAATCGCATTCCTCTTTAATATTCTATCGTAAATAGGTGCTTGTTTCAAAACCTCTATTTGATAATTTCTTATGTTGCAACGAAACGTTATCAGAACCAGTCCTTTATACTTTCCACAATATGAAGTTTTTCAAAAAGTATAGGAAGTTGAACAGGATCAATGCAAGAAACGACGTTAGCACAAATTAACTTAGCAGGAATGGCATGTCGTCGACTAGATTCAGGTTGATCGGAATACACAATTTGAGAATTGCGCTGCGCTAAAATGAAGCAAACATTGTCGATGGATAAGCCAATATGGTGGCGACAGCACTAGTCTCGTTTGCAAGCGTTCGATACCTCGATGCAGAGAGAGCCTAAACTAACTTTCTACTGTGGTATAGAAGAGACTTTGAACACTTTCAAGGGAAGAAGAGACAGTCTTTTATTTTCAACAGCAACAACATAGATTTGCTGTGTTTGAACATATGTAGAGAACTGAACAAAACCAATGCCTGGAAAAAGTAGGGCATCTCGTCTCGTCTGGAAAGATTCTTTTAACTAATGAGGTATGTGAATTGACTAACGAAGTAAATAAAGATTTGGCGCACAAAAGGCAACGTCATCCTTTCATAACGTCCAATCAATTGTTGCAGACAAGAAGAGCATTTATTCTTAGATATTAATCTATTTTGAAAAGTTCCACGTAGGAAATGCTTCCACATGATAATATAAACCAACCCAGGGTCTCGCAATATCTGTTTGTAACTCAAAGCAATACACACACTACAAGAAAACGACGTTGAAGATCTGAAACATTGTCAAAGTATCTCTTAAAAGCTTCGGATTTGCGTTGTGCAAAATGAAATGCGCTGTGGTAGTCCAGAATGACCCCCCTTTACCCTCAGACTCATTCACCTTCAACAAATATCTTCCGCTCAATATTTGAATAGTTGGGGCTAGCACACCATATGTTCTTCCATTACTGGCGCGTCACTGACTAACACAATGAGAATTTCTATAATGCGCCAAGTCTAAAACGAATTCAGTTTGATGTAATTCAACTTTTAGTCAGAAAGGTAAAGTCCTGATTAATATCAATTCATTCTTGCTGCAATGTCAATATAAACATAATTTTCCAGTAAATATATCCTCAACACGGTAGAGTAAAAGCAAACAAAATGGGATTTCCCTCAGTTTAGGCAGCCTGAGGTTTGTTCATAAAACGTTCCATTGAAATTTCCATTAATGTGTAAACCATTGTTAGAGACTATAGCTTTTGAGCAAAACAATTTTTGCAAAAGAAAATGACAAGGTCATGCTGGAAACACCTGTCGTTTTCCTATGGCGTTTACAATAATAAAACGACAGAACGGGGGATAAAAATACCATAATCAAAGATAAATCCACGGTGAAGACGAGTGGTTAACAAAATTAAGCTTTTACCGATATGAATAGAAGTGCCAGCATGATGTTAAAATTGATTTAGCAAAGATAATAAGCCATAGGCGTTTCTTTTGGGAAAGATTTAAAACTAAATCAATGAACATTTTTAACTTTCTACATTATCTTTCATCATCTATTTTGGCTGCAATTGTATCACTTCTCCTATCATAAATATTATCGTCTTTCTACCATCTTTTTGAAATTGCTGCATAGAAATGATAACAGAATTCAATGATCAAGGAAGGAGTCCAAATGGGTGATGTTAGATTGCTGAACTGCGTTCACTCGTTATACGTTCATTCGTCATCTCTAGTGATTGAATGGGAAATTTGACGGAAAAGTCTAGAAGGAGAGCTATGAAAGTGACTATGAAAGTGTCAAATGGATGTTGAGACAAAATTGATCTTTATCTAGAAAGTCTATGGAGAAAAACCTTATAGCTTTTAACAATTTCAAAGAAGTAAAGCCCCTGAATTGCCCATCCAATCCTTCAAGTTTTGCAGACAGACCAGAATAAAGGAGAATCATTAAATATGTTGTCATTACAAGTGCTGTGTAAACAAACTGATTGTCTGGGGGGGGCTCTCTTCGGGCATGGACTTTCATCAGAACGTATGAACTTGGCCCCCACCTAAATATATAAGAATACTTAAAATCTTGCAAACTGAAAAGTTCTCAACAGATGTTCTAAAAACCATCTTGTCTTCGAAGGAAGTACTTCATTGACAAGTCAACAGCCGCTATCAGCAAAATTTAGTTCTACCAGCAGAATCTAATTTGGCAGAGTCCTACATTGTGAAGTCTCTCACCTCCAAGAATGCAGCTGCATCCTCCTCCAGTCACAGCTAGGAGATTTCACCCTCTCTTCCATTTCACTGGATGCAAGACCTTTTACATCCAGTTATTACTGGGTTCAGAGCCAAGACACGAATCAAATTTCACCAACTTTTCTCTGGCTGATAGTCAAAAACACCCTCCTTTTTCCTTACCCTAATTTCACATATTTACAAAAATAACCGAATAAGATTCAACTAATTACAAGAAAAGATGGAACTTTGTGGTTAAGATATGTGCAGATATTTGTAATAGATCTGGTAATTTACAAAGTGGTAAAGATCGCATGTAATGACAACAAATGGAATACGTGAGGTAATTAAAATGATAACTGGACTAATTTGTTTTCCTTGACTTTTCTCTGACTGGGATAAATATTTAAAGAATTCTCCGACCATTACAGGTTTTCCTTGACTTCCAAAAAGATCTCCAATTACATAAAACAAGTTAAAGTTGGGACATGATAATTTCAAAAAGCATTCTCTTTTCTTCTCCAACAGAATAGGTACCAACACACAGGTGCGGCCATAAAAGCTAGAAAGAGGGTGGTACCGTAGACAAATTCTACAGACCACGCCTTTGGCCACGCCCAATTTCTAGATTTGTGGTGATCATGAGTTATTCATTGCTGCTACTGCAAAGGGAATGGCACAATTCACCATTATGGAATAGAGTTCAACAGGTTGTATTATTATCCGATGTGATTGTTCACATTAGTTTTCCATGAAAGCGTATTCTGTTATAGCTTATATTTATCCCTATTGGGGGGAGGGGGGACTGATTCGAAAAGTATGTCATAGGGGGCCACCAAGTAAAGTAGGTTTTAAAGTTCGGGAACCGCTGCTCTAGCGATCGTTTATTATTTGCAGAGGGATTGGTGCCGAAGAGAAACTCGTAGGGTGAAAAACTTTTTCTGACAGAATATGATTGTTATGGTTGGGTAAGATGATGTTAAGACAAGAAATAATTTCTCTTTGATACCGACCCATCTGCAAATAGTAAGCAGTCCCTCACAGCTTAGCACGACTGTGCTTCAATCAAGCTCTTCTTACATAACGGACAAGGGTATATCTGTAGATGGGTTCACAATTGTTCAAGTGAAAAAAGCGCGACAGAAATCTCCTTTTCGATGATGTTACATGAATAAAGGACCACTGTTTTGAATGAAAATAAGTTGAATACAAAATTAAAAACAACTGTTAAAATAAGCTTTACAAGCTCAAAATAGCTGCTTTAGTAATACCGAAAAGCAAAGACTCTTGTCCGATCATTTGAAAGGCACAGAACTGAAAAGAAGGAATTGACAAGGCTATTATTTCAAAACAGAAAAGCATCTTCACCAACAGACGCGACGACATCGAAACGTTGGTTTGAGGATGTTACTCAGATCACTGAAATATGGTTAACATCGATGTAGCTGTGAATTACCTATAGGATTCATTAGTACAAGGCACTAGTAGATAGTCAATGAAGGACTACTTTTCATAGTAGTTTTGCCACTGAAAGCAAAAACCTTGCAGTGATGCAAATGTCAACACTGCTTCGGCACAATCAATTAATCAGAACTTCAACTGGTCAAACTAACTTGAACACTCTTGGCTACCCTTTCCAATTTTTACTTTATAATGCAGGCGCATATAAGCTCATGTTTATGAGGAGGACATAATCAACTGTCAGCAACGGCAAATTCACGCGGCAGAATTGAAAGTTTTTTTTGACAGCAAACGAATGACGCAGCAAACTACAACCTGCCCAACCACATAACACATGGCGTTATTTCAGTTCTAGTTACCAAACCTCTTCAGAAAGGAAAATCAAAAATAGAAGCCTCGCAAAGTAGTCCATAGGTCTATTTAACTGATTGCATCCTAGTTAAATTATAAAATGTAATACATACTTTTTGCTGACTCTGATTTTTCACGACTCATGCCAATTTGTCCAAATCTTCTCACTTTACATTCATGATCCATGCCAAAACCCAAGCTGATTGGTCTGAAAATTTATCGAGACTCTTCTGTGGCACCCTTTATCATCAGTAAATATTCCCATTGTAATAGAAAATTTCTTGATTGAAAGTAGTTTTTGATTTTGCATCCATTTCCAGCTTTGGCTACTGCTGCACTATCATAAGCATTTACTGTCGTATTGGCTTTGCTAGTTAACCATACCCAACACATACACAAGGTGATTAATATACACAAGTTGATTAGGTACCTTCAATCATTGAATATTATTTGTAATGAGCAAGAAAGTATCTTAAAGCCATGTTCTAGTAAATACAAGGCACTGCACTTGAAATGAATGCAGCTACCATTCATAACAGCTCATGAACTTCAAATGAAATAGAAAATTTACTGTGCAATAAGACACTCTGGTTTCAATAAAATATAAAATTAGAGATATTTTTCAAGTTCATATCAACTAAACGCAACAAAATTTAACTTTACCACAGGCATACTAAATTCCTCATACATTGCTAGATAAAAACGCCTACCCCATACTTTCCATTGGCTCATGCTGTGCAACGCTCTACTGAGATGGTGGGAAATTATCAGATACAAGTCAAACGGAAATGAGACTGTGCTTTATGCTAAAATGGGGTATGCTTATTACTATTTCAAACATGATTGCATATCAATTTGAGAACAGTCCTTTCTCAAGAACAAGGACCGTTCTATACAAGAGTGGTATAGTTATCAATATAATACAGGTTTTTTTATAAGAAAAAAGGTTATAAGAAAATTAGGATAAAATGGTCAAAATCTTAAGAAAATCGTAAGAAAATCACGAGGCTCAATTTCCAAAATTAATTGCTTTTATTGGCCAAATACATCGATATTTCGTCACTATTTCATTCAAAATGTTACAGGTGGAAATCAAATTCGAGTACACAATATTAATAACGACTGTGTGTAACCCATTTTAGCCAGTTTATTTCAGTAAAAATTAAGAAAAATTTAAGAAAATCTCAGGCTCAATTTCGGAAAAAGTTAAGAACATTGAGGCTCAGGCAAAATGATTATTTTCTTATAAAAAACCGTGTATGGTTAAAATAGCAAATAAACAGAATACGTGTTAAGTAAAAAATAACTATTCAGGATCTTCTAATTTAATTCTCTTTGCCATAAAAGTGTCATAGGGTAACGTAACAGCGCTCGGATACGACTGCACAGGCGCAGTAGAGGGGGAGGTTTCAGTGGAGTTGCGTTTAACAAAATTTGGGTCATCTTGATGTTCGGTGTCTGTTGGGAGAGTGTCAATGGGTCGAAGGTCTGTTCCAGAATCACAGTTATTTTCCAGCTTTGAACAAGAGACCTCTGAAATAGCGGTAAAAGGAGACGACGGAGATGAACCTGTGCCACAGGATTCTGGGGCTGAAATACTACAAGTTGAAGGTTTATCATGAAAACAATCAAGCATTTTTGAGACGTTTCGTGACGCAGTTGAATCACTGCCTACTGTTTTGATAAGTCTGTTATCATCAATGTCACTGTGCAATCTTGGTGAATTCGAATGGTTACTGATACGGTCGATGAGTCTCCCTGATGCATCCAACGGAAGTATTTCAACAGGTGCTTGATCCCCTAGATCGCGGCGAACTTTCGTCAGTTCAATAAGCTTGGCACAAGCAGGGAATTTGGATGGATCTTCAAAAATGGATCGTGGAGTAGGTGTTTCAGCAGTTGGTTCATGTTCAGATGGAGTGACATTGTGCTGTACTTGTCCCGATAGAGCGATATCCACACTATGGGAAGACGAGCCATTGAAGTTTGAATACGATGAATTGCTAGTAGCAAGTGCAACAGTTGCCAGCTCATCTATCCTTCTCTGCATACTTATCAAAGGACTTTCAATATTATGAGATGAACTGCTTGGTGCTGTGAAGGCGCTTTCAAATGTCCCATCATGTACTGCAGGCTCAGTCATTCGCATTTCGTCAAAATGATTTCTGTACGTGTTCTTCCGCTTTAAATCTTCAATATACTCGTCACTGCGTTCGAGAGCACGCTTAAGGCGACTTATTTCACGTTCATACGCGTCAACTTTTGTCTCCAATGCAGCTACTGTGTACCTAGAGAATCTACAAAATAAAAATACGTGCGATAAAGGAGAGAAAAATGAACACAACTTTTAAAAAACTCATTAAAAAAACAATTTACATAAAACACATTTAACTCATTCAACAACATACCACTTAATGTGACGTAACGAATGAAAGCACAATTTACAAAAGAATTTGGCAATTCTCAAAGACCAGGTTTACGCGAGTCAAAAGTATAAATATAAAGGCTACCAGCGTAATACAAGGGAATACATTTTATTAAGGACTGGCATGACTTTGTAAATAATGAAAACCTATGTCAAACCCTTTTATCATTTAAACATGCAAGCCAGATTACTCCATCATAGAATTGTAACATTCAAAACAAGATAGTAGTGAAGATACAAGCTGAAACCGAAGATAAAATTATAACAGCCTTACTTTTTTGGTGACATGTTATAATTATTTGCAAATGATAATTTATCCATTTCTTCCTTCATAGTTTCATTCTTCCTCATCACATCTTGCAATTGCTATCAATAAAATCATCCAAACACATAATTTCAGACACGCACATAGTGTTGTAGAAGTACATTGATAGCAAGGGGGGCTCTATTGATAGCAAGGGGGGCTCTATTGATAGCAAGGGGGCTCTATTGATGCTAGCGGGCTCCTTTCTTGCCTGTATCTTTATAAGAGACTTTGAAGTGTATCCACGTAGCTATATAAGAAAATGATAATGTCGTCAAGTAAACAACGAAATATCTATATCCTGAATCCCGTGAACTAACAATTTCTCGACAGCTTTTAAATCAAATATAGCATTCTACAACAGAATAGTGATTATTCTATGCTTTTATATTAAAAAATTTACAGAGCTGGGGGGGGGCTGCAAAAACCTCTCCGCGTTCCCACTCTTCTACGCCACTGGAAACACAGCTGAGTTTTCACCTACTGTATTTCCTGCACTGAAAAGTCTGTTTGTAATCAATAGTCCTAAAGATTTTAGAGATGGGAAATAGGGGAAGGAGCTACAAAAGAAAACGAAATAAAAGACGAAAAACAAAAACTTTGAAAGGACGACGCAATAACACATTAACATATATTATGCGATAAAAAGTTTAACATACCATACTACATCATCATACACCATAATATTACATCTACTTGTGCTCTGTTACTCTACATCATATTATAATACACAACACCATAGTAACTAACTACTATTATCTGATCTGTTAAACCAAATGACATAACACAATATGCTATAGGTCATTACTGGTAACTAAAATATTCTGTAATATAACAACATTTCTAAAATCTTCAGAATAATATCGCAAAATGATAGAAAATCATATACCTTTTTCAACGAAGCATTTTGCTCCTTTAAATCGCTGTTATAATTCATCATATCTTGCAATCGAGTTGACAGTTTCAGAATTGTTCCAATATCCTGAGAGTCTCCATTTTTGTTTTCTTGTTTCTTCGATCTTACAAAATCAACAAGCTGGGATTCTGCAGAATCCAACCTCGTTTTCAAATCTTCATTTATTTCTTTAATTTGTCTGCTTTCAGTGCGAACTTCATCCAACTGCTGCTCTAAATTATTGATCTCTTTCTGTAAGTAATAAAGGTTAAGGGAATCAATCCAGCCATTGAAATTTTGCAGATGTACTTGGTCAATTAATATAGAAGTGGAAATAAATGTTTCTAGCACAAACTGAGGAAATTAAAAAACATTTTTATGGCTAACAACGGACTAGCAGTTATATGCATACTGATTCCTTTGCAAAGGAAAGAAAATCAGGCCAGATATGTGTATTTTAGGGTGACAATAAAGAACACGGAGGATGTCATCACATGTAACAGCAGAAATTTATCAGAAAGAAAGAAGGGTAAAAGAAATTGCTAAAAACTGAACGATCGTTCAGAAACCTCGTATTCCTGAAAAAGAATTTCAAATCTTGTTCTTCGCATCTGCTCTCTGACAGTTTTATCAGTCATTGTAGAGGAAACTTCCATACTTCCTATATAACAAAATTGCACTCTCTTAATACTCAATTCAGTTACTTGGCAAAATGTTAAATGTGAATGCTGCATTTTCCCGAATAGAAGTCATGGCTCACAATTAA
>WIPJ01000249.1:71340-84384 GCA_018155075.1 Cassiopea andromeda
TATATATATATATATATATATATACATATACATAAACAAATACATATACATAAACATATACATAAACATATACATATATATATAAACATATACATATATA
Source organism: Cassiopea andromeda (assembly GCA_018155075.1). Classification (NCBI taxonomy): domain Eukaryota; kingdom Metazoa; phylum Cnidaria; class Scyphozoa; order Rhizostomeae; family Cassiopeidae; genus Cassiopea; species Cassiopea andromeda. Next base: position 71,441 of record WIPJ01000249.1, read on the forward strand.
TAAACATATACATATATATAAACATATACATAAACAAATATATATATACATAAACATATACACTATAGACCTCCAGCTTAAATATTCGATGAGTAAATAAGGCTTCCAACTGAAACTGGCTTCTGCAGGGTTCCCCCCAATTTCTACTAAAAAATGGATTTCGAGGAGAAAAAGGATAATTTCTAGCAATTTCTAAGGAGAATTGAGCACAATTACAAAAAATCCATTTCCATACAAAAATCCACACAAAAAATGTAGGAGAGATTTAAGGAGGTTGTCATGATATTACCCCCTCTCCCCCCCGTACCAACAAAACACACAAGATCGACTTTTCCACAATACTTTCTAAAGCAAAGTTGCAAAGCAAATAAAATTGCATTTTTCCTATAAGAACTGTTTGCGACCCATAGGCGTGAAATTCTGTATATTACGTTCTCCTTTACAAAAACATCACAACTGCTATTTGAAACTATATCTCTTCAAGAGATTCAAGAAGATTTTAATAAATTTGATATTAATTAAGAATTACCAAGGATTTATAAGGATATTTTCCTTCCTTACGGATTTCGAGGAGGCGTGGGAAGCCTGTTATACTTATTTATTTTTTGGCTAAATTGCGGCTTGTATTTGAGGGCGGCCAGCATTTAAGGCTGGTTTCTGTTCGAAGAAATATGATAGGTACACAAAAGTAGAAAATACCAAACATACGTCATGATAATATTTAAAAAGACACTCCAGAAATATTCGAGGTAAGCTGCGGAAAAAAAAGAACTGCTGGGAATTCCTAACAAAATAGCAAGGAATCATAAAAAGCCACTTGAAATCCCCCGTCCCTGCGGCATGAAGCAAACCTTTTACATACGAAACTTCACATAGAGCACAGATAAAGAGGGGGAACTGTTATCGACGACAATTTATTATAATTTGAAACTTTTTTAATAATTCATACGGCTTAAACCTACTGTAATATTGAGAAAATCTGCTAAGCTTATCTAGTTAAATTGCTGAGGGCAACGATTCAAAAACATCGCTGGCTTCCAATGTGATGAAATCTCTTGCCAGGGAAACAAACCAGATCTTCTCTAAATGACTTGTGTTTCATTTAACGGTCAACAGAACTGTTGAGAGCAGGAAATTTGTGGCTGGACAATCAATAGCGAAAATGTCTAATAAGATATTACTTTCCCTACCGGCAACCTTAAAAATCTTGTTGGTATTCGCATTGGAAATTAGTGGATCATAAACCACTATGCAATGAAAGAGAACGTTGAGACGAAATTAATCAAGGTTTCTATTAATGATTTTCGCAGCTTTTGCGCGTTTCTAACGCAGATACATCTCTTTTGAACCAACAGCCAGGCACATCAGATATGAAATTAACGGATTTTGATTTTAAAAATTTACAACAAACTATTGCTTGGGTTTTTGCCTATATTTATTACTACAAAAAAAGCTTCTATCATTCAAATTCCTGGCTATTTATGTACATCCCATTGAATCAATGAGGTCACAAAGTTGATAGACAAATGATGTTTCGAGCTGCAGTTATATTACATTGCTGCAATATATGGCCGTGTTTGGAACAAGAAAACATTCCAGGAAGTGCAACTCCCGTGTCACATCTTGATATGCAGCCATCAATTGTTAAATTCATCCAGAACTCTTGATACGCAGAGAATGCAAACAAAAGATTGGCAGGTCAAGAATGAAAGTAAAAGGATTACTCATAGGAAAACAAAGTGGAATAAGATGTTCTTTCTCCTGTACACAGCAAGGAAGTTCCCGAGTCCAAATATATAGTGAACATCAGATCACCAGCTCAAAAACGCAACAAAATATCACATATAATAAGTAGTTAGCTAAAACATCAAGCAAGAGATGGAAAATAGAAAGAAAGGCATCAGAAGCACATAAAATGTTCGCAGCATGGATAACTATTGCTACTTCTATTTGCAAAGCCAATGTGTTGGTAAGCTCACTCAAAAATGATTTTCTAATGTAAACAATTACTATATTCATCATGAAAAAAGAATCAAAACAAACCTATGATTCTCTTGAAAGGCTCTTTGTCTGAAACAGGTACTCTACAAGTGGGGCACATGTTGGATTTGCTTACATCAAGCCATTTTGCCATGCAACTCAAACAAAACACATGCTGATTCGCACATATGACAGGGTCTTTAACCTAAAAAATTGACAGATAAGGAACCAAGTTAGAGTCTCATCTATGTACTACCTCATTGAGTAAAAAAGCATTAGTGTGAAATATTTCTGATATTGATTAAATTTTTTCACCACATTTTAAATTGCTATAAATGGCTTTTTTCAAAATTGCGTGCATGGTTTATAGGTCCCATCTGCAGTGAGTACTAGGCATGGTTGGCACAAGCCATTGCAGACTGGGGAGGGGGAATTCTGGGTGCTATGCCCTAAAATTACTACACTATTTGGTTGCCACACCCATTTCTAAATCTCACTGGTGGTCCCTCACCCCAATAGTCTAATATTTTCTCATCAAATTTGGATGAAATAGATAATTAATCTTAGCAAGAAGTGGGGACAAGATGTCCTGTGGTGCTGCTACTGGTACTAGGTGACTTTGTGTCTTTTCCTGTTATGGATAGGACCTGTGATATATATAGTTGATTTTTTTACTTGTTGGATACAAGAAATATATAAGTGGCACAAAAATCAACATACTCAGAAAGGTACTTACATTAAATCATTCAAATCCTAAAATCTAAACTCTCCAAAATAAAAACAGTTTCCTACCCTCATTGACATTTATATGAAGTGAAATTAATAACAGAAATTTACTAGAAAACACTTGGTCATGTGATGATGCATGCAACCAGTTTTGAGTCTGTATATGATGAAATTTGTCATTCTAATTAGATTGAGCATTCTAGTGTAGTGAATGATAATATTGCTGTTTTTAACAACAAATACAAACTTGCAGTGCTTTGATCAAGCTACAAATTAATAAAATCATACCAGAATATTTCTTTGTTCTAGTATCAGCATTGGCAAAAGAATATGAGCCCTGGCGTCCAGCCAAGAGTGGCATTAGGGGATGGGCTAGAGGACTATATCTTGGAATTGTGAAAATGCTAGGAACAACACCCAATAAAACTCTCTCAAGATAAATTAATATTTAAATCATTAAGGCTATGCACAGTTTGTACATGACTACAATAGTGCACACTAAAGATAACTAATTATAGTAAATCCAACTATTTTGTTTCATTTGCGTTGTGCAATGACAACAAGGACAATTGTTCAGACAGAATTATTTTTAGAAAATGGTTGCTAGGTATTAGCGGGGGTTGTGTGGTGTTGTGCAAGAAATGAACCAAATGTATTTTATGGCTTGTTTGGCAGTGCAGGCAAGGGAATGTTTATTTTCTTTCCATTTTTTGAGCAAAAATTGCTTGCAACTTAGACAATATATAGTTGGAGTCACTGCCCAAGCTCCTAAAATATAGAGGCACCCAAATTCTTAAACTGCAGAGGTACCCAAACTCCTGAGATTCTGAGGCACCCAAACTTGGTGATCGATATCAAAATTGGCCCAGATTCATACCAGCTAAAAATACTTTTACTCAAAGATAGATTCACATTGGCTTTGGAAAGGTGCAAAAGCAGAGGTTGGCAACCTTTAACAATAAGGTAGCTATTTGAACAGCATTTGTGCTAAGCTTTGACCAATAATTGCAAGAATGCAAACCAGCACAAATATATTATATTTTATTGGTAACACATGTTTACAAGCCAAGAATACTTGAACAAGTGAAAGATAGAGAATCTGTATGACTGATGCTGCACATTTACCATAATATCCCCTGTACTGAAACATCTTTATAACAATTCTAATGCTTCAAAAATAATTTATTTCATACCAGAAATCTTCAGTAGTTCTATTACCAGCACTTGCCACAATATCACATACTTAATACAAATTACATGGCATACAACACAGTCTAACTATTACTTGGCAACATACAACAACAGCAATGCATAGCAATGACCAAAAAATAAAATTTCAGTATGCTACAATAAAAATCAATGAATGTGAATCATGTGTCAAGTTGGAAACTCTAAATATATCATGCAGAAAAACAGCAAGCAAAAGAAATTGCACATATATACCAGATCTGGTATATGTACAATTTCTTTCCCATGCTGTTTTGAACAATTCAGAGTAAATTCAACTTTATTATCCACAATAAATGTGGATTTCATAGGCAATAAATTGATTCTATGCGCTTTCCATAAATAATAAGCACTAACCTGAGAAAAACAAATTTCCAATCCAGTGGCATGAAAAGAAATTTTACTATTTGTACCATTAACATAATTACACAGATTAACATTCCGAGTAAAGCAATGTATATCACATCAACTCTTAGATATCTATTGGAATTTTAAATGCATGTAATAAAAACTAACATATACATCGCTGTAAACATTTAGTGGCAAAGTCAGTGTTACTCCTGGCCTAAAAAGGGCCCGAAATCGAAAGCCTGAACTTTGTACTAATTGTTCTAAATACAAAAAAGAAACATTTTCACGCGAAGCAATGAATAAAAATTAGCACCTTTCCAAGACAAACTTGACAAGAAAGTGGCAAAGTGAGGTGTACTGAGGACACAACTGGCGTTGAAGTTGCGGCTGTAGCGAAAGCACTAGTAGAAGCATCCATGTTTATGTGAAAGGCCGCGTCGATCCAAAATATCACGTGACCTCAAAGCAGGTGACCTCGTTCTTTATTATTTGACCTCGTGCTGAATTTAATGGATTAAAAGGGCACATTACTGACCCCTAGTTTGGGCTTTGAGATAAACCACATGCAATTCCATGGTCAAACGCGATGGCCTTTACAAATGGCCTTTTCTTGTTGTTTACTGTAACAGTCTAGCATGCAAGTGAATTAGGGAAACTGCATTCACCACCTCATTCCAGCATCCTAATGAACTGCGAATGTATTTTCCTTTGCAGATCCCATTTTACCATTTACAGGTTTTTTGTCTGCAGGACAACTCAACACTCTCCTTGCAAATTCAATGCAGAAAGAAGGCAAATGAAACACGTCATATAAGCAATAAATATTTAAAATTCTAACGACTATAAGAAATTTTAGTAACCTAAGGCAGCAATGTGGTTGCATTAATTCTGCAAATAAGCAAATGATAAAGTCAAAGCCGTTAGAAAAAGCACTCGAGCTAAAAGCCGTTAAAATATTTAGGAATTTGTTTCCTGAATAAGAAAATTAAAGATGGCAGAGAAATGTAGCAAGCATGCTCATCAACATTTGCCACCCTTCTAGAGAAGTTGCCGCTCATACTATATTCATGTGTCAAAAAGTACCTAATATCTTAAGTATTGATTCACGAAAACCACAAAGCTCTAGCAAAAATTACGTCAATGTTGATTTTGAAATCACACAGCTAAATCCTATGTCCGATACGATGTAATGTCGAATTTCCCATTTGATGCACATGAGCTTCAGATGGAAGCCAATCATAACTCATTCAAACAGGCCTAATGCGCAGTTTTCTACTCCACAACGTGCTATACTTAAATTGATCTAATCAAAAAGCGACAGAAGATACAGGCATTGCGCGTGTTTTGATTAATACAAACCAACCAGCCACTGAGCAAACATAATATACAGTATAATTCATTCAAGCATGCAAATGAAACAAAGCTTGAAACTAGAACAGTGGCGATTACTTCCACTAAACAAATTTGGGCATTAAAGCAATCTTTTTTAGATTCAGGTCTGAATGTTTAATAGGGTAAATTAAATAACAGTACTCCTTTCAAATATTACTAAAACAAAGATCAGAATCCATGAGCAGCTGCAGCTCTTTTATTTTCTCTTCCTCTACTCCTGATTTTCGTTCTCTCTTTTTCAGCAGCAGCGTTATGAAGTGCCTGAGGATAAACAAAACTAAAAACACTGAGATTATGAAACCATTTATTCCAGACAAACAGAGCTCCCACTAACATAACATCTACGACCAAACATCAATGACCATACCAAAGATTTCTATCCTCTCCTATAAAATACTATTGATAATTAAATGCAGAAACTAACATTGACAATGCTGTCAACGGACTATCAGAAAGATCACCAACAGAGAAGCCAAAGATATATCAAAATTATTGTAACATTTCTATTCGACTGAAAACCCCGAGCCACGTGAGTCAAATATAACCTTGCGTACATAAATGCATGTGAAATACCTTTTCCCAGCGAGTTTCCTTTGAAGAAAGGTCTTGTTTGATAACTGGAGGACCAAGATGAAATATTTCTCTGAGCAGAAAATTCTCCTAAAACATAGTGATAGCAAATTTGAATTGCACGGCTACTAACATCATCGCAAAACTTGACACTGAGGAGGAGAGCATCTGCTTTATAGCATGGGAAAGGAGCCATTAACACACATAACGTTCACATTCGACTATTTCACTACACCCCCTCCTGCAAAGCCTGGCAACAAATCTAGCACCACTTCCACCACATGCTAATTAATATTCCAAGGCTTGTGTTTCATTTGTCTTGAATTTGTAAGCACATTACGGGATGAGCAACGATGGAAAAGAAGCAACAAACAAGATAAAGATGAAGAGAAGAAAGTACTCTAATCAACAATGGATTCTTCAAAAGGTGCGAAACATACACAAAAGCTTTATCATCGCCTCAATTGAAGACTTCTCACGACTTCTTACAACATCAACAAACTTGATCTGATCTCTCTATCTATCTAATCTTTCTCCCTTTTCTAAGTTTGTCCGTTGTCGGGGCATTGTTATAGATCCTATTGCCTTCCCCCGTCATTACACACAAAAAAACTTAGAATTTTCACTCAAACAATACGGGATACTATGGCCCAATAATGCATGGGCACCTCGTGGTGGGCCTTCCGCATCCCCTTCTCTACAACACTGTCTTTCTCCTCCTGAGACGAAGCGTATATAGAGAAAAATGTTCAGAAAAACATCAATTTATAAGACCAGCCTAGAGTGACCAGTCACTCATGATATCTCCTCCCAGCTGGAAGTACTATCAAAAGAGCCACACAGCTTTTTCATGATTTAAATGGTAAAACAACGAACCAGTACCGTAGCTGTACATTCCAGAAAAAATCATGTACAAAACATATATATAACAAATTAAGAATATTATTTGTCTATCTCTCCACACTAAATTTTAATGAGCCACATTTTGGCTACAAATCTAATGGTTATCTAGAATACGAGAGTGTTTCAATATTTGATAAGCCGTTTCTGACGATAATGGAGAGGACAAGGTAAAAACAGGTAAAGGAGACTGCTTAAATGAAAAGAAGAGATAATCTCAGGTAGTTAGTGGGGTGGAAATCACTTGAGATTCAAAACAAAGAAATTAGAAGACACAAAGTGACCGAAAAAGATTTAGAACACATGTTCAATAAAGTGAGTTCTGTTTGCCACATGAGCACATTAGAAAGAACAGAGTTTTATAAGCTAATCTGATAAAGCCATGTTACAATGTTTTCACCATATTCCTAAATGCAACAATAAACCCCGATTACTGAAACTCTCCAGTTGGCAAAGAATTTAAGCTATTTATTGATTAGATACTGCGTAGGGATAAAATCCAGTCTAGACAAAGCTGCGTTGAGTTTATAAAGCAATTGCGAGTGAGTGCTAAAATAAGTTTGACGGATTGGAAGCAACAGGAAGAATTTAGTGATTACATAGTCCATTGTAAACTATGAATCGAAGAAATGTTTCTAAGAGTCAATAATGCACTAATTACAAACTAAAGGTTCCAAGTGATACCAAAGGGCTGAGGTAAATATTTTAGCTCGACTATGTAACAAAACCTGTTTTACTAAAACAAAAAAGCCATCAAATTTGGATCAAAAGCTACGTGTTATATTTATACGCCAGCAATGCACGATAGAATACTTGTCTGCAGCAATAGATTCCATTGCACAAACAAATGCCACGCTGAAATGCCGTAGCGCCACACACTTTGGGAGTTTAGTACAAGCGCATTTTTGGATTACGTTATCTATGTGTTCCATATACTACGCAGATGTGGCTATGAATTAGTACTTATATCATAATGGTTATATGGTTATGATGAAATATTACTCAGCAGAACTATAGAGGGTAATATTGTGCTTCAATTCAAACGATAAGTAAAGTGATCAAGCGCATGCTACATTGGTAGAATTCATAAGAATTCTTTAAGGAAAATAACTCTTAAGAGATATGAGTTGTGTCAGAGATTTCGACCAAGCCTGAAATGTTCAAATAAATGAAGTGCTTGCGACATGTTTACGGTTTTTGTTCATACTGGCAACATCAGGTGATGCAGATAAAATCAATTAGCTTGAAAAAGGTTCTTATTAAGATCTTCACGTAGAAAATAAATGGAAATAAAAAGATAAAGGAGACATGTATTAACTAAGAATATTGTAAAGAGTAAACAAACCTGAAGATGAGATGTTGTTCCAGCACCAAGATACTCTTTCAGCGCATTATATTGCCTAATTCTATGTAAAAATTGGAGAATATTAGTAGTAAGCAAAGGTGATTAAGTGAAGAAGGAAGGGAAGCAAGGAAATTCCTATAACTTCAATGCAAAAGTTATAAACAGAACAAAACTTATTTATTCATTCAACTTAATAATCCTTGTGCTCTCCGTTCTTTCAGCAAAGTAAAGTAGGCTAAAAATTCGAGATTTCCAACTAGAATTGTAAACAAAACGACAGGGCTACCAGTTTTCCAGGGTGGTTGATCCAATCAAATCAAAGGTCAATTCAAAGGTCAAATTAAAGGTCAATGGTTCCAACATGTGAAAATAAACCCACTAGATAGTACCAATTTATACAGAACGAGAGAATTCACAGAGTAAAGGATTACATAAAATAGAGCTTACAAAATAGCATGCAAATAAAGTCACAGGATTTATGATACGTAACAAATTATCTGATTACTTAAGCTTCGAAGTTTCTAGTTCTAAACTAAGATGACCTTTTTCTCTTACGATACAAGAATGAAAAACCACGTGAACAAATCAAAGTTCAAAAGTGAAACTTTGCCTGCTTGAACTCAAAAGGAAATCATAACTCAGTTAGAAAGGGTACCTAATCCAGCTATCAAGGCAAACTTTTTCGGATCCAAACTTCACTGTATCAGAAGGAGCTATTCCCAACTAAAAAAGAACGAACTTACATGAAATGAAAGTTGGAAGGCACAAAGAACGTAAATTAAAAGAAGCTGATATAAAATAATACAAGAAATGGAAAATGCTTTAATAATTATATAAAAATGATCGCTACGTCAGCTAAAACTTTACAATGATAATACACGAGCAGCGTTTATAAAAATACGATACAGGCAAAATTGTACCTATCAAAAGTGATGAACATGATACGGGGGCCATTCAAAAGTACTTAACGGTAGGGGGTGGGGAGGTTGGCATGCACTCCTTCTGTGACAAACTGTTACGGAAATTATAGGGGGTGGGGTGTAAATCCTGTCGTTATGTAACGCCAAAAATTTAGTGCACTGGTTCTACTTTTTCGATTTCTAATAAATGAGTGCTTCCAAAAATACTCAAATAAACAAGAATGTTAGACCTTGTCGAGCTTGAATCTTGTATTATCCCGAATCATTCTCTAATTTCAGCGATTTTTGAACTACAACCTTTTGCTGCACTGCGTCAAGTTATATTTTGCACATAAATAGAGGCTGGAATTAGGGGGAAAGGGGGTCTTATGGTACTAGAGGGGTATCATGCCAAAATGTTCCATAACAAAGAGGGGTATCAACTCGAATGTGACAAACCGTTACATAGGGGGGAGGGTGATGGGGTCAAAACGACAATCTTCCATTACATACTTTTTGAATGGTCTAATGAAGAAAACTGCCTTATTATAAAGTCTTAGCTTTCAAGAGAAGTATTAAATATTCAGTATTTAGTTGCACCAAAAGAATTTCCTACTGAATTTTCTATAACAAATAAGTGCTAATTAAGCCAAGAAAGAAGGGAAACGTAGGAAATTCAACATTCATCATCACCAAACGTACAGATCTCAAAAAATTTCATCTAATGCACAAAGGCTTTTATTGGCAATTTTTGATTGAGAAAATTTATCGTGATAAGCACTTATAGCAACTTTCAACTACAGCATCATGCTACAGCCGCCAAAGATACTCATTGAAATGAAGAAGTTGAATTAAATAAGATGACGTACTCCCCCTGTAGTGATTAGCAACACAAGTCTACGAAACAGAATATGAAATGACGTTTATCAATCAATAACAGATTTACGCCTCATTTCCACACGTTTAGATATGAGTACCCTAACTATAAATTGGTTCCCTATTGACCTTACAAGTGATACCAATGATTGCAACTGTGGACACTTGAGGATTCATCCGTTGATACAATTAATACATTACAATAAAAACTAACACTAATTACTTCTCTCAAAATCTTGTTATCTTCTCGAAAGTCCCTCTGGAACCAGAACTGGCGCCGTTCTATTCCGCTTCCACCTAATCGTCGTCTATGAAATTGTCAACTTTGATTCGGTTTTTTTCAACTGTTAAATTTCTCATGTGGGAACAGCTGCATTGTTCTTTGGAATTACTATTTGCTTTTTAAATGCTAAACAGGTGGTAATGGCCCTATACACATTATTTATAAGCATTGGCGCCACTGAACATAAGAAAATGAGGAAGATGTAGGTGTCTGAATTCACGCTTGGTGCCTCCAAGCACAAGGATGCCTAAAATCCTGGATATTTTTAACTGATGCAGACATGAAGACGGGAATATGTTGGCATGATACGATTGAAGAAAAACAAAATATCCTGACCACATCATGTTTTGGTTTAAGAGATGCATTGTGTCGAAATCACAAATTAGATTTCATTCATTTTTTATGATAAATATTGCTAATTACAACTTCCAGAATAAGCAAAAATGCTTCAATGACCAATTAAAAGCATGATAGCAGATGAAACTTTTGCTAATTGAATGTAATTTAGTTCCCAGTATCGTAATAAGAACACCCAATCTATTCTTACACTACTATTCAGATACGTTCAATCAAAATAGCTCTGGAATCCAAAATTTCCAAGAAATAAAATTTTCATTTCCAACTGATACACTATACTAACAGTTGTATAAATGGGGGTGTCACATTTTGGCTGCCTTATGTAAAGTTCAAATTGCCACATCAGAGCACATATTTGCCTCATATCAGTTCACTTTGCAACACTAAATCTTAATAACTGAGATTAAATATTCATCTGCAGTACTTTTCCATCTCTCAAATTGATGAGACTCAAAAAGCACATCTTGTTTTCAAGGATGTTATTGACATAACAATCATCCTCCGTGGATTTTTTCTACTCCTATGCCAAACCTCTTTCTGGTATGCCTTGATGAATAAAAAATATAAATACTTTGTTGCATTTATCTTGATCTCTGACAAGCTCGGCACAATGGGAGTGGTAGCCTCACTCTGAAAACACTACTGCATCAGTCAAAAGTGTTGGCTTGGCTTTTGTTTACTCTTTTTGTGAATTTGCAGCTATTGAAATACAATATACTACATGAAATGATTTCTCTCTGTGCTCATAAGATTGAAATTGAATACGGGTTCCACTCTAAAATACATAAATCATTAATATTCAAAAAAGGCTAATATGAACTCTGATACACCAGAGATACTTAACATAATTATGACTGCATGAAAAAAATTTGAATTAGGGTTTTAAGACTATACCTCAACAGTCTTAAGAATATCTCGAAATATCAACTTCTGCTGTTTCTTTTCTCTTTTGGCTCGGAATTTGCTGCTGTCTGTTGCAAGATCCTTCAACAGATCATGCAATCCGTCTACATACCCATCAAAACCATCATCAATCCCACGACCAGTCTCATAAATTAATGCAATCACTTCACCAGTTGATAACCTCAAATTAAGATCCCCATTCTCTAGCAAACGATATAGTTTATCTATGGTGCTGCAAAACAAACAAAACAGCTAAAAAACAGTATGGAGATGAGTAAATAAACATGCTAAAAAACAATTTTATCAAATGTTTTCATGATGTTGCACGTGCAAGACAAGGCATTGCTTCTTGCCTCCACTTAAACAACAACTAAATATTAATTTTAGTCTTTAGTTGCTAGTGCTATAATGCAAATGGTGGTAAGCTGTTGTAGCAATAGGCTTTAGGAAATCTCTTTAACTCAGAGAAACTTATGCCATCTTTCACCATACTTTATTACTAATCATTAACTAGATGTTTACCGGTACATTTCCAAACTTCTATAAGTTGATATGTACCAAAAACTCTATTATACTAAATGTTGTCCTCTTCCCATTCGCTAAGCTGCAAAGTATATTTTATTATAAGTACAGGGAGAAGTGGCTACAATGGTAGTAAAACTGACTAAAAACCCCACTGTGAAGCACAAGTAATTACTAAGGATGGCTTTATGAAATGAGATCTAAAATAAAGGCAATCAAAAAAGAATGCAAAGCCATGAAGAAAAATAAAGGATACAAATACAACCTACTTTTCAATTGCCTCTTCCTGGGCTGATTCTGAGGCAACAGTAAGCAGAAGGCCCCAAGCTAAGACTGCAGCACTCATCACACCCCCATCAGCAGAGATTTCTTTCACTGCCTTTGTAAACAAATCTCTTAGGGCTTTCATGCACTCAATGACTTCCTTCAAGAAAATATGCTTGATGAATTCAAAATAGCTATTACTTTGTGGCCTTTTGATTAATTCAGTCACTGGGAATAGATCAAAAGAATAAACTTCTTGTTGTTGTTGTTGTTGTTGTTGTTGTTGTTGTTGTTGTTGTTGTTGTTGTTGTTGTTGTTGTTGTTGTGTGTGTGTGTGTGTGTGTGTGTG
>WIPJ01000249.1:112033-122562 GCA_018155075.1 Cassiopea andromeda
TATTTATACATATATGTATATTTATAAATATACACAGATATATACACACACACAAACACATATATATATATATATATACATATATATAGATCTACTCACCAACCTGTCTATACAATTCACTTGCTATGAACATATTCAATTAAGGAAATATAAGAATCATTATTATAACATTACATAATGGTACCAAGTTTTTCTATAAATAAACCCAAACAGCAAAATAAGCCACTTATATTGATGATTCAGTTTCTTCAATTTCAAATAGCTCAAATTACAGTATCATACAAATCCAGCAACTGAAAGGACAGAAACAAATTTGCAATACCAACCATTCCATAACTATGAGCAAACAATCATCCTTTCCATATCTGTTTTCATATACATCAATTATTTTGACAATAAATGGGCATTCACATGCCTTCCAGTGAAGATCTAACTCTCGCTTTGATTTTGCTGTCGACTTTAAAACCTGATGAAAAAGAGCAGCTTTGTTGCACTTCAGTCATTCATATTATGATGTGTCCTTTGTTCTCATCAACACACAAAATGAAAACACAATGATTAACTTTAGCTAGAAGTAAACAGAGAGGAGAGATCAGACAACCACTATCAGATCCATTTTGGCATTCTCCTCAGTATAGATTTTCCAGTGCACAAAGTAGTTAATTCGTGGTCATAAAATGATGCGAAAAATTCACTTTGGTATACAAATTCAATTAATGTTCTTTGATGCACACACCATCTTTCAGAAGTCTTCATAAACCATTAGTTTCCTTTTGAAGAGCTCAAAGAACAAAAATGCAAGGGACTTGTTGGAAATTAATTTTCCTCCCGGTGCACACCAATCATTGATGAACTTGTTGTCTGGTACACAGCAATCATCATTTCATACTGGTTGGCGACATTCCAATGCAATACAACCTGCTTGCATGTATGGGCTACGCTACGAGGTGATATGGTAGCATTATATTTACTTGGAGTGTGCTTACTCTACACACAGATTACAGTAGGCTCGAGCACTATCGTCTACTTCAACTTTATATATTTAATGCCTACCTTAGACGATGCTATCACATTCGGCCATTTTACATATAAACGTGTTACATAGACAAAGATCTCATTAAGGAGCACAATCTCATTGACAGGATGGTTTTCCGTTCAAATAACGTTTGCACGCTCGACTTCTTCGTGCTGGAGGGGTGCTTTCACATAAACGGAAAGTCAGTAAGTAGATAACCGTGTTCTTGCTTTCAAAACAGATATAGATGGCGGTATATAGATAGCTAGAGCTAGATTGATTATAACTTATTTCGGATAGTTGATCCAAACTCTTGTTTCTCGCGAAAGACAAAGCGATGATTGAACTATCGTACATGGGCCTAGCCCACTTTTGCTGAACTTCAGCGTACTCAACCCTTACCTTTAAAGCGAATTTCTGCTTATCAGCTTTCCTGATACATTCAAGAACCTTTCCATTTATTCCTACACCCAGTGATCTCTTTGTCACTTCATAATCGTTTGATATAGCGTGTCGCTTAGCGCTCTCCGGTCGATTCTGGGGCCATACGAAGTCCATCTTTCCACTCTTCCTTTTCAGCCCTTGGTTTCCCATTCTGCATACAAATGACGTCACTGTGTAATTGTTAACTGGATGTCTTTGCCCTGTCAACGGTTCACATAACATATACACTTTTCATTGAAGAGTATGGACCCATGGGTATGCAGATTGCATCATATTACATAAAATTGCATCTTCAGATTGGAATACATGGAATCTGTGCTACCTGCTCGAAGTCATAATGGCGAATCCATACCGGTTGTCTTCTATTATTGCATTCTTGGTGATCGGAATATGTTAGCTAACAGTGTGAGGGTTGCGCTAACAGTTAGAGCCAGGCAGGGCCCATTTTGAAGAAATTTCTCAAGACTACATTATGCTACGATAAAGCCTTGACCACACCCTACTTCAGCCATCTTGGTGACCACACCCTAAGATGCTCAAGCGACCTTCAAGCGATCCAAAACGTCAAGAGGACCTTTGTTGTTTGATGCCACATTGAAGCAGATATTTCACTGTTCTCGAAATTTGCATAGAACATATACCGACCAAGCCACAGAAAGACGTGTGTGAAATAAAAAGCACATAAAAGTGAGAAAGTTGACCACACTTTAAATTTCCAAGATCACACTCGAGGTATCAAGGACCACAAAGTATAGCACAAAAATAGGCCTTGGAATCAGGGCCCCTAGGGGGGAGCAGAGAATAATCTCAATGATGCATTACAACAAAGACCCCTTGGAAAAAAAGAACTTGGAGAAATTCATTTGTAGGACTAGTAAAAGAATTAGGTAGTTTGGATGAGTACAATAATAAAGCTAGTGTAGCGTTTAACGGTACCTGGGTGATGGTTACACTTCTGTGCATGGAGGCTAACCTTAAGCCTAGGCCTAATGTAGACTGACAATATAAACGACTCTCTGTTGGTATATCCTGTATTGTATACCGAAGAAGACCAAACATAGATCATTAAACACAGAGTACTTAATAATAATCACACAGTACATGATATGTGACACACATTTTACAGATAGCCCGGAAAGGGTTTTTACTACTCACAACAGCACTCCACATGAACGCAAGATTGACACAGACATGACAGCCACAGGAACACGCAATGCACCTTAATATACAACCACTTCGTTACACCATCCCTCCCTTTAAACCTAAGTATACAACGCTGAAATGTTCTTTGAGTCCAATCAAGATGAAATAAAAGATGTCCAAACTTTAACACGTGAACAAAACGTTAAGACAATTGGTTATCACACCACAATAATCTTTGTAAAAGCACAAATCCAAAACATAGAAGTTGATGAACTACTTAACGGAAAAAAGACTCCTCACTCTCAGGAACTCTGTAACCATCTCCCTCGTTCGCCGTATGCTGTCTCCACCGTGGAGCTCTATTCCGCGTTTACTCCTGTCACCATTTGTAGCATTTATCGGTACCTGGGTGATGGTTACACTTTTGTGCATGGAGGCTAACCTTACGCCTAGGCCTAATGTAGACTGACAATATAAACGACTCTCTGTTGGTATATCCTGTATTGTACACCGAAGAAGACCAAACATAGATCATTAAACACAGAGTACTTAATAATAATCACACAGTACATGATATGTGACACACATTTTACAGATACAACACATTGACCGGAAAGGGTGTTTACTACACATGAACGCAAGATTGGCACAGAAAACATGACAGCTAAAGGAACACGCAATTCGACACTAAATATACTAGTTAATATACAACCACTTTGTTACACTGGCAAAGATAATAAGCACACCAATCGAATGTAATCCTTTTTCCAACGTTTTCCGCAAATTTATCAATGAGTTGATGTCAATGACTTTGTAAAGAATGGATAGCCTATTTTGATTGTGAGCAACGTGAAGCGTCTTTTGTATTGTAACATGAACTAATCCCGATGTCATTTAGTGTTAGCGGATGGTGGTTTGTCATAATAACTTTATTGATTCTTACTATTATTTCAACTATTCATTGTCTTCGCTGTATTTCTGTTATCGGCCAAGTCAAATATACTTTGCGCTCTATGTCTAAATTTCTCTATTTAAACTATATATGCATGTTTGAAGCATGAAAAGGCCAATGCAAATACCTGAAAATGTCTTGTTCTGCTACCCATTTTAGAATACGAAACACGAAAAGACAGCGGTAAATATGAAGGAGATCATGCCTGAAGCAAAATCTGATATAGCCACCTTTATGCACTGACACCTTCTCGTACTGCTCTTTATTGTAACAAAAACATTTTCACTTTTCACTATAGCCTAACACCTTACGTAAGACTATTCATTCCTACCTCTCACTTTCCAATTAATAATCTAATCACTTCTTAGCGATTGATTTTCATTGGAAATATTGGAATGTAATAAAATTAATGCTAAACATAACTGTGAAGTATGAATAAACTTTCCTTGGAGGCGACGAACACAAAACACTTCATGTAGTAATTTCCGTCTCGAAAATCGCTTGACGATGCTTACCTCCCTGTATAGCAATTCACAAATGACTTCTTTATTAGTGGCAGCTAAAAATCTAGTTTTGAAACATCTCCAAATGATTGTGCTGACAAAGCACCTCCTTTTCAGATGGCAAGGCGATGTCATATATGTAATATCAAATGAATAGTTAAATTGTTTAATATCTGAATAATTAATAGCATAAACACTTGTTGGCTAATTACGTTTCTATCGACAGGTTTTCAACCTTGAAACGAAATATAACCTGAAAAGAATGAACAATAGAGTGGTCTTTAATTTCTTGATATCAAAACAATAATTGAAATGATTGAAAATGGCACTGATCTCAAATACATACACTTCGCATATGTATGAACAATAAGACTGCCCTCCAACTAGAAAGGCTAAATGGCGTTGGCAGAAACACAGGTGAACATCCTCAATATCATAGGCCAGAACTATGGATTATAAACTGCATCGAGGACTTTGGAGCAAGACCTGGGGAGGCGCCAGGGAAGGGTTAGGGGACTAGAAGCTCCCATGTCGAGATGAAAAACGAGTTTCTTCGGAGATTTTTGGCATTTTAAGTACCCTTTTAACCGTATTTTAACTCTCTTGGCGGAAGATTCAGCCCCAATGGGAAAAATGTCTGGCCCCACCCCTGAGCAAGAATATCAAACTTACGGCCTGTGGAAGATATTTTTCCTTCCTCTCCCTCCGACAATGAAATGAAATCTCAGTTGATGAGGCCCATAGGTTTCATATAAATCTACATTTTCAATGTTCCAATGAAAGTGGTGTGATAATGCCGGAAACAATCGTGCGATAATCCCTTTCTAAGTTTCAAATGGAAATCATTGACCTGTGGTACAGGCTCAGGGTTTTGCTCCCTACTGTTCTATATAGAGGGTTCATGTTGATATTTGGGCTCTGAGATGCTACAAGAAAAATTATATTAGGAGTCCGTGAGTTACAGCTTACGAAAATCTGAATATTGGGGTGTGAGAATTGCACCTTAGGAAGCTTAGATCCACTGTGTAGAGAAATAGGGGCACAACCCTTGTCTCAAAGCCCTTGTCTTATCTTATCTGATTAGCTTGCCCAATTTTTGAGAGAATTGAGCCCCAGTGACCCCGAAGTTTCCTGACTATGTACTTTTTTGAGAGTACATTATTATTCCTAGCAATACTAATGATTTTGATTTAAAAGTTGACTATTTACTGAAGTCATGCAAAGGCCATCAGCGGCTATCAGGGGGCAATGTGCCCCCAGGTGTCATCGAGTCGATAAATTCTCAGCAATATCAGTGGATCAAAGACTAAATACACTTGCTTTAATAATAGCCACTTCTTTGCTTCTTCTTATGGAAAGCATGTAAACTCAAAAACATTTGGCTACTTCTAAAATACTTAGCAACTTCAGCACCTATGCCCCCCCCGGTTTTCTTATCATAGCTACCTAATTAGATAATCGAAACTAAAAATAGCAAGTGAACGAACACAGTAATTGCAAATACATTAACCCATGAACAGAAGTTTCTGCAGATCCTGCAGTTGTAATATTTACATTATGTTAGCTTTGGTTGCTTTTAAAAGCCCTCGAAGAGACTGAAGCTCTAACTCCTACTTATGCCCAGTGAAGTGCCGAGATACCTTCTGTTGGGGGTGGTTGGGGGGGGGCGTTTTGACAGAACGATCAACTATTTTTTCTTGAACAAAAACAAAACAGAAGTCACAAACAATACTGTGGTCAACTCTTTTGCAGAATGGCTGACTTTTGATCAACTTTCTTGCAAAGTTGAAAAAATTGGGGGGCCCAATGCCCTCCATCAGCACATCCCTGCTTATGCCTATAATCAGTAGCATTCATACCAATGGAAAATTTTGAACTGTGATATTACACACGTATTCGTCAGCTGTCTTATCTTTTCCGATTTCATTAAATTCGAAATGCGATATAATCCGCGCAACTTTTGGCTTGCTGTTTTGCAAAGCAACTGCACATGAGAATTGAAGTCAAACTTTTGGGTCTAGCGCTATTCCTAGCCGTGCTTCTTCATCACTTTCTCTTATTGCAGCCTCTCCAGTATGTTAGTTCATCTTATCATTTTTCTTTCCAATTTCATGCAATTTTCAGGATATCATGCTTATAACTAAATTGCATATTACTCTAAGCTTTGATTAACATCTTCAACCTTAGAGTCCCATACGTAAATTACTTCTGCGCAGCTGCATACTTCGGTTCTATTCATCAGAAGAAATGCACCATTCAATAAGTGGGAGAGGTCTTTAGACAGTTGATCCATGTGGAGCTCCTTTTTGAACTTCCTTCCTTGTGCTAAACGTGCCATTAATTTTAAGTCCTTGCTTCCTTTGTGGCAAATAGCAAAAAAATAATTTTCCTCGCCAGTATTTCCTCACCATGGACAATGCTAATAAAGCCCTATCGCGCTGCTTATTTCAGTCATTCTCACAATAACCACCTCCAAGATACAAGGTGTCTTTTGCGAACGCAGAAGGAAGTATTATCCAATCAGTTATTACATTGGGAATATGCTCATCAAATCACTATTCAGTTTTTCTATCCATGCTGCATTCCTTCCGAGCCCTGGTGAGTCTGTAAAATACAGAGGCTCAAATACCCTGGATCCAATCAGATCTCTCTATTTTGTAAAAAATTTTGGGACGAGCCCTGGTCAGATGTAAATATTCTCGTTTATCCAATGAAACATCGCCCTGAACAGGGTTCAATCACACTACTCTGAGAGCAGGGTTCGACTATGTCAACATGAGCACTACACTTGATATTGTTGATGTTGAAACAGTGCCCTCGTGGCGAGAAAGACGGTAGTTGTTGAGTGCTTTACGTGAGAATGGGCAATTACTTTGAGGTACTAGAAATGTCTGAATCGGTTAGGGAAATCCATGATGCTAATTCTCAGAGCTGCAATTCCCAGCTTGTCAAGAAACCAAATGCCCTAGTATAACACCAGTGAGGTAAGTCGCTTGTATTATTTGGATAATACTACGGCCAATTCACTAAATACGTAGGAGCCCTAGGGTAGAGGGGGCACGTGCCCCTCCCAAGTTTCATAAAACCTGTGGTAAGGCCCCCCTTTGCAGCTTATAGATTTGTCTCTTTTGTTTGCGAGGGTGCCCCTTGCCTCTGAACTCAACATTTTGAATGCTTCCTAATCCCTTCCTTGCAGTTGGCTGTTGCGCTGAATTTTTCTTCCGCCTAACACTATTTCCGTTGTCAACTGTTTATATTTGTGACGAATTCATGTATTGAACTGAGCAGGTGCTGGATTTCAGCGAGTTAAGTTTATCAAGCCTCACACTTAATGCTAGACCCATGTTGGAAAGCCACAGCCTTGCGAATCTCAATGGATTGAGAGAAACATGTGAGATTTTAACCTTATTTAACCTTGACAAGTAGCAAAAAATAATTTTAAATGCACTTCTACTTAAGCCATGTGCATGAATTTTTGCTATAAATAATTTGTACATTTATTGAAAGCTAGTTCCCATTTTTGAACTTCAGCAAGTCTAAGTCTAGGCTCTGCAGACTAGAGATTATTTTCAAAGGAACTGATCGTCCCAACAACGTATGATTTGTTGGTTCCGACGATAAAGACGCATATGAAACTGTTTGTAATGCAAGGTAGACAAGAAAATGCTTCGAACCTCAAGGAAAGGTCGCATCTGCTCAAAATGACACAAAGTGGGTTTTTCGCATCTGCTCAATATTACACAAAGCGGGTTTTACGTATATTGAACAGCTAATTGTAAAATTGATTTCTCCTAACCAGTAAGTGTATGTAGTACAACAAAAGCAAGTAACTTCAGGATGATACCCTCAGGTTAATGTCTCCAGCTACGTGTATGGCACAACTATGGAACATATACGTGTATAGCTTTGTAGAAGTGATACCGGAAAAATCCTAGTAATAAGGCTGTTGTGACTTGAAATCTTATCAACAGCAAAAGGAAAATTGCATCTTACATGCTCAAGAGTCGATAAATTTATGCATTGCAGTTGACTTTTATCAAATATTCTATGAATTCAATGAAATTCTTGCACAATAGGCGATACCAAACTTGGGTCGTAGCTTTTCTTGAAAGTGCTCTGAATTTTATCTAGCAACTCTTTCAAAAACATAAAATGCTGTAAGACTTGAGAGAAATTTGTTCAAACAAGAAACTGGTAATGAGCGAAAATTGGAGGTAATGTGTAGCCACTAAATAATTATTTTAATATAACAATATTGAATTTCATGTTGACTTGACTTGAGTCCAACTTCTTTCAACATTTTTGACAGCTTTTTTTGCAGTACACGTGCATGTAATTTGGATTCTTCGAACATTCCCCAATGCTTGCCCAGTAGGAGCAATATGTATTGTTATCAACGCATGATGAACCTAGAAAATCATGCCAATTTATGAAATCAAGTCTATTGATCTGCAAATTATACTGCTGCATTTGGTTGACTCAAAAGCGGAGATGGTGATTTTTTACTTGAGCCAAATATAGGGTGAATCTAAAGGGTAATCTTTAGCTTAATTCATCTTTTGAAAGTAGCAAATCATATCATCATCAACATCACTTTAATTAACATAAACTTACACAATAGATAGCTAAGTTACAGCTATTTAAATATATTTAATCGTTAGCTATAAAGCAATGCCAAGAAATGCCTATAGAAGGATGGGGGTGGGGGATAGGCCCAACGAAGAATACAGAGCATGAGAGGGTGTCACACCTCTGGAAAAGCTGTCTTCGGGAAACCTTGCATCCTAACGGCAAACCAATCTTTTAGTAAGTTTTACAATTGATGCAACTTATCTGAGACTGTGTAGCATGCTAAAATAGGTTTTGTCTACAACATCACTAGCATAGGAGAGCCCATCGGCACAATCTACTATTGCACCATCAACAACATTTTTCGATCCAATCTTCTTCTGAATGAATGATGTTAAAGTTCTGTAACTTTATAGATATAGTTTCATAGATTTGCAAGCGTTACATTTCATTCTTTGGATTTTGCTTCTTTCAAAAAGATATTTTTGTGGTCCTCACTCATTTTTTGAGCCTCTGGAACTGCTCATCTTGTCATATTTCTACTGTTTACTTTTCAATTTAATAAACAAAATTCATTGAATTTTGTATATTAAATTAAACCTATCTTAAATTGAAGTATCTTTGAATATTAAATTGAAATATCTTTGGTAAACAAGACTGACTCAAAATTGGAAAAAGTTTCCTTAACCTGCTAAAGATGTACTGTCTTGCATTTATGCACGTTAATTGAGTCATTTTCAAGGGTAAAACAGCATGGATTATGTCATAAGAAAGAATAAAGTCATTACACATCTCCCAATCTTGAGCAAATTCGGCCTAAACAGCTTTCATCTGTAGCTAAAAGCTATGACGAGCTGGAGTAAATAGGTTTGATTTTTGAAATCAACGTGAAAAAGAGTAGGCCAGAAACTTGTGTCTATTGCTCAGTAACAATTGGGTTGAAAGATGTTATTGACTGGTGATATTAGATAAGCCTTGCAACTAGTCCACAGACCGCTTATGGCTGCTGCCACGCCCATTCTGTCGGGAAATCTCATCTCACAACCTCCCTCCCAAACGTGCTACTGTTTTATAGTGCTGATGAGAAGCTAAGTGTCTTTGGGCAACGTAAGAACTTCTCGTGAAATATTTTGCCTTCAATGTACTATGCAACTAAATCTTTTTCTGAAAGGTCAAAAATCTAAAATGAAAAAGGACAAATTTAAACAAAATGATGGTAAAACCGCGTAGTAAATTCCACTCTTGGTGGTTGAGTAGATAGATAAGATCATATTATATTAGATTAGATTAGATATAGATTAAATCATATTGTATTGTGCTGGCGTACCTCCACCACAGTATAACTTGTTTAACTGTTTGATATCAATGGCGCTAAATCCATTTCGTTGTCCAAGTCGTTTGTTTGGATCCTTCCTTGAGACGATGGTAGCGTATCCATTGGAGCTGAATGCATAATTATCGTAATGCATCAACGAGTCATAATCATACAACTCTCCATAATAATCTGCCTCTCCATGAGAATATTTTCGAAAGTTGTATGACATGTCTGATGGAGCTAGAAAGTACAACGTATTTGAGCAATTGTGTAGAGAATTATTCAAATATTGAAGTCGCTTCTTCATCATGTTTAATTTTTAAACATCAATTGAATAAATACTATTCTTAGCCTCGAGCAGCTTATGGAATATGATGATAATGTAAAATAGTCTGCTTTATGTTGGCGCTAGAGTCTACTACAACTACTAGCCATTTATAAGAACAACAAATTTCTTTTCTACACTCTTTTGCGACATTTCATTTATGTCCTCATTCATTAAACCCTTAAAGTTTGAAGAAAAATGAGAAATAACTGAATTATGAATACTTCTTTTGGCACTAAACTAAACTGTTCTTTTGAGGATGA
>WIPJ01000250.1:11332-21800 GCA_018155075.1 Cassiopea andromeda
TATATATATACATAAATATACTCACCAACCTGTCTATACAATGAACATATTCAATTAAGGAAATATAAGAATCATTACTATAACATTACATAATGGTACCAAGTTTTTCTATAAATAAACCCAAACAGCAAAATAAGCCACTTATATTGATGATTCAGTTTCTTCAATTTCAAATAGCTCAAATTACAGTATCATACAAATCCAGCAACTGAAAGGACAGAAACAAATTTGCAATACCAACCATTCCATAACTATGAGCAGACAATCATCCTTTCCATATCTGTTTTCATATACATCAATTATTTTGACAATAAATGGGCATTCACATGCCTTCCAGTGAAGATCTAACTCTCGCTTTGATTTTGCTGTCGACTTTAAAACCTGATGAAAAAGAGCAGCTTTGTTGCACTTCAGTCATTCAAAATATGATGTCAGTGCATCCTTTGTTCTCATCAACACACAAAATGAAAACACAATGATTAACCTTAGCTAGAAGTAAATAGAGAGGAGAGATCAGACAACCACTATCAGATCTATTTTGGCATTCTCTTCAGTATAGAATTTCCAGTGCAGAAAGTAGTTAATTCGTGGTCATAAAATGATGCGAAAAATTCACTTTGGTATACAAATTCATTTAATGTTCTTTGATGCGCACACCATCTTTCAGAAGTCTCCATAAACCATTAGTTTCCTTTTGAAGAGCTCAAAGAACAAAACTGCAAGGGACTTGTTGGAAATTAATTTTCTTCCCGGTGCACACCAATCATTGATGAACTTGTTGTCTGGTACACAGCAATCATCATTTCATACTGGTTGGCGACATTCCAATGCAATACAACCTGCTTGCATGTATGGGCTACGCTACGAGGTGATATGGTAGCATTATATTTACTTGGAGTGTGCTTACTCTACACACAGATTACAGTAGGCTCGAGCACTATCGTCTACTTCAAATTTATATATTTAATGCCTACCTTAGACGATGCTATCACATTCGGCCATTTTACATATAAACGTGTTACATAGAAAAAGATCTCATTAAGGAGCACAATATCATTGACAGGATGGTTTTCCGTTCAAATAACGTTTGCACGCTCGACTTCTTCGTGCAGGAGGGGTGTATTCACATAAACGGAAAGTCAGTAAGTAGATAACCGTGTTCTTGCTTTCAAAACAGATATAGATGGCGATATATAGATAGCTAGAGCTAGATTGATTATAACTTATTTCGGATAGTTGATCCAAACTCTTGTTTCTCGCGAAAGACAAAGCGATGATTGCACTATCGTACATGGGCCTAGCCCACTATTGCTGAACTTCAGCGTACTCAACCCTTACCTTTAAAGCGAATTTCTGCTTATCAGCTTTCCTGATACATTCAAGAACCTTTCCATTTACTTCTACACCCAGTGATCTCTTTGTCACTTCATAATCGTTTGATATAGCTTGCCACTTAGCGCTCTCCGGTCGATTCTGGGGCCATACGAAGTCCATCTTTCCACTCTTCCTTGTCAGCCCTTGGTTTCCCATTCTGCATACAAATGACGTCACTGTGTAATTGTTAACTGGATGTCTTTGCCCTGTCAACGGTTCACATAGCATATAAACTGTTCATTGAAGAGTATGGACCCATGGGCATGCAGATTGCATCATATTACATAAAATTGCATCTTCAGATTGAAATACATGGAATCTGTGCTACCTGCTCGAAGTCATAATGGCGAATCCATACCGGTTGTCTTCTATTATTGCATTCTTTGTGATCGGAATATGTTAGCTAACAGTGTGAGGAATTTCGCTAACGGTTAGAGCCAGGCAGGGCCCATTTTGAAGAAATTTCTCAAGACTACATTATGCTATGACATATTCATATTAACTTATTTTTACACAAATTACCCTTCAGCAAACTAAAATAAACTTAGCAATACATCATAGTCATAATGGTTTAATTACAATAGCAAAAATAAAAATATACCTTAGGCTGTTCTTCCGGGGGTTCGTGTTTGATTTATTGTCAGCTCATCAAATACATTTTCAGTTGTTTTTTTGAATTGAAAAAGAGTCGGAAGTTCCCTAATACTTAAGTTGATTTCATTCCAGGTTTTAAGAGCTGAGTATGAAAATCCCTTCTTTGCATACTCTAGATTATACTTAGGAATCTGGATATTTCTGCAGAATCGTGTATTGTATCTGGAGTAGTGGGACCTTAGATTGAACTTGTTCCATAGATTTTCTGGGCCCAGCTTATTAAAGATCTTATAAACCATAACGGCACGATCAAATGTAATAAGATGTTTAACTGATGGAAATTTTGGTGTCCAGTTGTCTTTTATCCTGGACATATGAATCATAGAAACTGCTCTGTCTTGGAGACGTTGAAGAAATTCTACTTTTGTGTTTGATAAGCTACCCCAGATTACATCAGCATACCGGATGTGACTTTCAATTAGGGTTCGATATACATTGATTAATGAGGATTGAGGGAGAATGTTTTTCATTGAAGACCTCCACGACTTTTGTTGTGAACAGTCTTGTACTGTCGCTCTCAGTTTAATTCTTCATCTACAATAATCCCTAGCGATTTGGTATTCGTCATTCGTTTTATGTCATGGTCATTCAGTCCCAATGGTTCATGTACCTGGATTTTATTTATTTTTCTAGGATGTCCAATTATCATATATTCTATATTTTTGGGATTAGCACTTAATTTAATTATCCGCATCAATGTGGAGATATTTGACAATTCCATTTGGGCCTTTTGGATTAGATTTTCAACATTATTAGATGCTACGGTGATATGAGTATCATCAGCATAGAGACCTGCTTAAGAGTCTATCAAGAATTTTTCAAAGTCATTCAAGTATATTATAAAGAAGAGGGGACCAAGTCAGGAGCCTTGCGGGATACCACAAGTCGCCGAAGTTACAGTTCTAGTCCCCAAATTGAGGCCATTTGCGGCACAATCTCGAGATATGATTGAAGCCAGTCCCCAGCAATATCTCGAATGCCGTATTTCCTCATCTTTCCTATCAAAATTGCATGGTTAACGGATCAAATGCCTTTTCTAAGTCGAGGAATATTGTTAAATTAAGTTGCTTGTCGTTAATATTATCATACCATTTGTCGGTAGTATCAATCAATAATGTAATTGTTGAACAGCAGTTTTGAAAGGCTGACTGATTCATGGTTAGGGCCTTAGTTGCCTTTATATCTTCATAGATTTGATTATGAACTATTCTTTCAAGAATCCTGGGGAATACAGAGACTACTGAGATGGGCCTATAATCATTTGCGTCACTTCTAGACCCTGATGTGAAAATAGGGGTTACTTTTGCCACGTTCCAGATGTTAGGGAAGACAACTTTCCGTAAGGAAGAGTTGAAAATTATAGTTAACGGTTGAGTTATAAGATCTGTAAATCTTTTATCAAAATTATAGGGAACTTATCAGGCCCAGGTGCCTTGCCATTTTTAAGCTGTTGAATGGCTTTACGAACATAGTTGCAATCAACGGGAGTAAAACTTGTTGAACTTTCTTCTTGAGTAATATGTTTTAGAGGGTCATCATTTGAATTTTGCTCAATTTGACCTGCTAGGTTTGTCCCACCAAAACAAAATGATGGTTTGATGCTTGTAATATATCTCTTTCCCTGCTTAGTCTCTTCCCTTCAATTATTAAACTCGAAGGCATCGTTGAGTTTGAGGATCTGTCTAAGACTTTATTAGTGGTCTGCCACATTTTTTTCGGGTTGTGCTGATGTTCTTCCATGGTAATAGCAAATTTTATTTTTTTCATCACAGCATTCCTAAGTTGCTTGTACACACTCCATTTTTCAGGAGATTTTACGGTAGCCCTTTTTGCTATGTCCCTCTTTCGCATTAAGTCCCTAATTGATTGATTTTACAATGGTGCACATTCATCACGAAATGTTTTTTCTGAGAGGGGCATACATGTCTCTGACAAGTTCAAAAATCCCCTGAAAGGTCGAGGCCATTGTATTTGGAATTTCTGAGACTGGGTCCAGGATAGTTTGCCAATTAATCATGCTTAGATCGTTTCAGAAAGATTTCTTATCATATCTCATCAACAAATACCCCTTGGAAAAAAGAACTTGGAGAAATTCATTTGCAGGACTAGTAAAAGAATTAGGTAGTTTTGATGAGTACAATAATAAAGCTGGTGTAGCGTTTAACGGTACCTGGGTGATGGTTACACTTTTGTGCATGGAGGCTAACCTTAAGCCTAGGCCTAATGTAGACTGACAATATAAACGACTCTCTGTTGGTATATCCTGTATTGTATACCGAAGAAGACCAAACATAGATCATTAAACACAGAGTACTTAATAATAATCACACAGTACATGATATGTGACACACATTTTACAGATAGCCCGGAAAGGGTTTTTACTACTCACAACAGCACTCCACATGAACGCAAGATTGACACAGAAAACATGACAGCTAAAGGAACACGCAATGCACCTCAATATATTACCACTTCTTACACCATTCCTCCCTTTAAAACTAAGTATACAACCCTGAAAAGTTCTTTGAGTCCAATCAACATGAAATAAAAAATGTCCAAAGAATGCTAAAACCGAAGACAGTAACTAGCAAACGAACGAAGATGAAAACATCGAGGAATGCTTCCAGCTAAGTAACATCTTTGTAAATAAAAGTTAATCCTAACGAAGGCTCCGTAGCTCTTCCGCTGCAACCATGCATGGCCAGTCAACTCTATGCCACTATGTATAATAACTAAATGTCTTGTTGGAAAATCGAACTAGCGACGTGTTTTGGTCAGGAGGAACATAGAAACAGTTACAGAATCAGATACACCTTAACACGTGAACAAAACGTTAAGACAATTGGTTATCACACCGCAATAATCTTTGTAAAAGCACAAATCCAAAATGTAAAAGTTGATGAACTACTTAACGGAAAAAAGATTCCTTTCTCTCAGGAACTCTGTAACCATCTCCCTCGTTCGCTGTATGCTGTCTCCACCGACGGCGTTTACTCCTGCCACCATTTGTAGCGTTTATGGGTGATAAACGGAGTATCGGTGACTTCTGCGTAGTTGCATACTTCGGTTCTATTCACCAGAAGAAATGTACCATTCAATAAGTGGGAGAGGTCTTAAGACAGATGATCCATGTGGAGCTCCTTTTTGAACTTCCTTCCTTGTGCTAAACGTGTCATTAATTTTAAGTCCTTGCTTCCTTTGTGGCAAATAGCAAAAAAATAATTGTAAATGAACTTCTACTGAAGACCTGTGCGTCATTATCTGCTATAAATAATGTGTACATTTGTTGAAAGTTAGTTCCACTTTTGAACTTCAGCAAATCTAAGTCTAGGCTCTGCAGACTAATGATTATATTCAAAGGAACTGATCGTCCCAACAACGTATGATTTGTTGGTTCCGACGATAACGACGCATATGAAACTGTTTGTAACGCAAGGTAGACAAGAAAATGCTTCGAACTTCAAAGAAAGGTCGCATCTGCTCAAAATGACACAAAGTGGGTTTTTCGCATCTGCTCAATATGACACAAAGCGGGTTTTACGTATATTGAACAGCTAATTGTAGAATTGATTTCTCCTAACCAGTAAGTGTATGTAGTACAACACAAGCAAGTAACTTCAGGATGATACCTTCAGGGTAATGCCTCCAGCTACGTGCATGGCACGACTATGGAACATACCTTTAATTGCTTTGTAGAAGTGATATCTGAAAAATCCTAGTAATAAGACTGTTGTGAGAGTGGCGGATCCAGACCAGGGCTACCAGGGCTTGAGCACTGGTCAGATTTTCAATCCTAAATAGCTGGCTGAATTAAAACGGGAATTATCACAAGCAGTCACTAGTATTTCCTCGCCATGGACAATGCTAGTAAACCCTATCGTGCTGCTTATTTCAGTCTTTCTCAGAATAACCACCTCCAAGATACCAGAAGTCTTTTGCGGACGCAGAAGGAAGTATTATCGAATCAGTTATCACATTGGGAATATGCTCGTCAAATCACTATTCAGTTTTTCTATCACATGCTGCATTCCTTCCGAGCCCTGGTGAGTCTGTAATATAAAAGAGGCTCAACTACCCTGGATACAATCAGATCTCTATATTTTGTAAACAATTTTGGGAAGAGCCCCTGGTCAGATGTAAATATTCTCGTTCATCCGATGAAACATCGCCCTGACCAGGTCTCAATTTCTCTTAGCCAATCACAATACTCCGTGAGCAGGGTTCGACTATGTCAACATGAGCACTACACTTGATATTGTTGATGTTGAAACAGTGCCCTCGTGGCGAGAAGGACGGTAGTTGTTGAGTGCTTTACGTGAGAATGGGCAATTACTTTGAGGTACTAGAAATGTCTGAATCGGTTAGGGAAATCCATGATGCTAATTCTCAGAGCTGCAGTTCCCAGCTTGTCAAGAAACCAAATGCTCTAGTATAACACCAGTGAGGTAAGTCGCGTTTATTATTTGGATAATACTACGGCCAATTCACTAAATACGTAGGAGCCCTAGGGTAAATGGGGCACGCGCCCCTCCCAAGTTTCATAAAACTGCTGGTAAGGTCCCACTTTGCAGCTTATAGATTTGTCTCTTTTGTTTGCGAGGGTGCCCCTTGCCTCTGAACTCAACATTTTGAATGCTTCCTAATGCCTTCCTTGCAGTTGGCTGTTGCGCTGAATTTTACTGCCGCCTAACACTATTTCCGTTGTCAACTGTTTATTTTCGTGACGAATTCATGTATTGAACTGAGCAGGTGCTGGATTTCAGCGAGTCAAATTTATCAAGCCTCACACTTAACGCTATACCCATGTTGGAAAAACCCCAACTGCAAATGGATTGAGAGAAACGTGTACGGTTTTAACCTTTTTATAAATTCAACATCAACAGAACAAAACGAAGTGAACAACGTGCTTGATTACTTCTTTACTGAAGTCTAGAATATCGAATTTCAAGTCAATAATAAAAGTCGGACCAACTGGTCCTTTTTTGTTCGTAGTTCTGAGATATCTTCCACACCCATATAGCCGCGCCCACTAGCTGTTTGTTGAGCCCTTGTCAGATTTCTCCCTGGATCCGCCCCTGTGTTGTGACTTGACGTCTTATCAAAAGCAAAAGGAAAATTGCGATAAAGTTATGTATTGCAGTTGCCTTTTATCAACTATTCTGTGAATTCAATGAAATTCTTTCAAAATGGGCGATACAAAACTTGGGTCGTAGCTTGTTTTCTTGCACGTGCTCTGAATTTTATCTAGCAACTCTCGTTGTTGCTTCAAAAGCATAAAATGCTGCAAGACTTGAGAGAAATTTGTTCAAAAAAGAAACTGGTATTGAGCGAAAATTGGAGGTAATGTATAGCCATTTGATAATTACTTTAATATAACAATACTGAATTTCATGTTGACTTGACTTAAGTCCAACTTCTTTCAACATTTTTGGCAGCTTTTTTTGCAGTACAAGTGCATGTAGTTTGGATCTGTCGAACATTCTCCAAAGCTTGCCAAGTAGGAGCAATATGTATAGGTATCAACGCATGATGAACCTAAAAAATCATGCAATTTATGAAATCAAGTCTATTGATCTGCAAATTATACTGCTGCATTTGGTTGACTCAAAAGCGGAGATGGTGATTTTTTACCTGATTTAAATATAGGGTGAATCTGAAGGGTAATCCTTAGCTTAACTCATCTCTTGAAAGTAGCAAATCATAACATCATCAACATCACTTTAATTAACACAAACTTACACAATAGATAGCTAAATTACAGCTAATTTAAATATATTTAATCGTTAGCTATAAAGCAATGCCAAGAAATGCCTATAGAAGGATGGGGGTGGGGGATAGGCCCAACGAAGAATACAGAGCATGAGAGGGTGTCACACCTCTGGAAAAGCTGTCTTCGGGAAACCTTGCATCCTAACGGCACCCCAATCTTTTAGTAAGTTTTACAATTGATGCAACTTATCTGAGACTGTGTAGCATGCTAAAATAGGTTTTGTCTACAACATCACTAGCATAGGAGAGCCCATCGGCACAATCTACTATTGCACCAATCAACATAATTTTTCGATCCAATCTTCTTCTGAATGAATGATGTTAAAGTTCTGTAACTTTATAGATATAGTTTCATAGATTTGCAAGCATTACATTTTATTCTTTGGATTTTGCTTCTTTCAAAAAGATATTTTTGTGGTCCTCACTCTTTTTTTGAGCCTCTGGAACTGCTCATCGTGTCATATTTCTACTGTTTACTTTTCAATTTAATAAACAAAATTCATTGAATTTTGTATATTAAATTAAACCTATATTAAATTGAAGTATCTTTGAATATTAAATTGAAATATCTTTGGTAAACAAGACTGACTCAAAATTGGAAAAAATTTCCTTAACCTGCTAAAGATATACTGTCTTGCATTTATGCACGTTAATTGAGTCATTTTCAAGGGTAAAATAGCATGGATTATGTCATAAGAAAGAATAAAGTCATTACACATCTCCCAATCTTGAGCAAATTCGGCCTAAACAGCTTTCATCTGCAGCTAAAAGCTATGACGAGCTGGAGTAAATAGGTTTGATTTTTGAAATCAATGTGAAAAAGAGTAGGCCAGAAACTTGTGCCTATTGCCCAGTAACAATTGGGTTGAAAAATATTATTGACTGGTGATATTAGATAAGCCTTGCAACTAGTCCACAGACGGCTTATGGCTGCTGCCACGCCCATTCTGTCGGGAAATCTCATCTCACAACCTCCCTCCCAAACGTGCTACTGTTTTATAGTGCTGATGAGAAGCTAAGTGTCCTTGGGCAACGTAAGAACTTCTCACGAAATATTTTGCCTTCAATGTACTATGCAACTAAATCTTTTTCTGAAAGGTCAAAAATCTAAAATGAAAAAGGACAAATTTAAACAAAATGATGGTAAAACCGCGTAGTAAATTTATTAGATCATATTATATTAGATCAGATTAGATATAGATTAGATCATGTTATATTGTGCTGGCGTACCTCCACTACAGTATAAATTGTTTAACTGTTTGATATCTATGGCGCTAAATCCATTTGTTTGTCCAAGTCGTTTGTTTGGATCCTTCCTTGAGACGATGGTAGCGTATCCATTAGAGCTGAATGCATAATTATCGTAATGCATCAACGAGTCATAATCATACAACTCTCCATAATAATCTGCCTCTCCATGAGAATATTTTCGAAAGTTGTATGACATGTCTGATGGAGCTAAAAAGTGAAGCGTATTTGAGCAATTGTAAAGAGAAATATTCAAATATTAAAGCCGATTCTTCATCATGTTTAATTTCCAAAAATCAATTGAATAAATACAATTCTTCGCCTCGAGCAGCTTATGGAATATGATGATAATGAAAAATAGTCTGCTTTATGTTGGCGCAAGAGTCTACACCTACTTGCAATATATATAGCTAATTCAGACCAATCATTTGTAGGAAATTTTGCGAAATACATCTATTTTACAATGTTTCAAACATCTAAAAAGCCTAGATAAAGATCTACATCAGAGATCAATGTTTTGCAAAATTTACAGCCCACTTTGCACATTCCGCTTCTGTTTTTGAATACACAGAAAAGAAGCATAAAGAACATATATTAACACTTTGAATATACCTGAACTTGTTAGCCTGTTGGTAAGTGCTAGTCATTTAAAAATATTTTCATGTGTTTGTAAACTCTTGAACAACAAATCTCTTTGCATTTTTTGCATTATTTCATTAATATCGTCATTCACTAAACTCTTAACATTTGAAGAAAATTGACAAATCTGATTTATGAATACTTCTTTTAGCACTAAACAAAACTATTCTTTTGAGGATGACAATTAGAACTCAATGGCTAGATTTTGCATGGTTTGAAAAGTATTACGATTTGTATGATGTTTGATTCTTCTAATGGAAGAGCTACTACTTACACCTTTGAATATTGTTCCAATTGATTGTGACGTAATTGTCCCTATCCAGACGAGATTGTTCATGCCAAAATCCAACAGCGTGCATCATCTCATGCATGACGATACCTTTGTAGTTGCAGTTATTACCGATTGAAATGTCCTGAGAGTAGCCTGCCATGCCAATCTGGGAGTAGCACCTGCAAAAATTATGCGCTTATATCTTTAGCATAAGGGCCTCGATGGAGCGGTTGGCTAGCTAGGAGTTTACTGATCGCGCTGCCTTTGAGTTGCTGACTTGGAATGAGCACCAGAAGCAAAACTGTAATTCTAAGTAATGTTATCCCACTTGTGAGTAAGCATTAAAATTGTCAGCCTTAGCCGAAATGAATGATCACGAATAATATATATATTTTATATATAAATAATATAATATATAATATGATATATATATATAATATATATAATATATATATATATATATAATGTATATATTATATATTTATATATGTTATATAATTAAGGAGTTTTAAA
>WIPJ01000250.1:25347-42472 GCA_018155075.1 Cassiopea andromeda
TATCTTTTAACTCACAACAACCATCCATTTCAAGTAACAGCCACACCAAGCTGCAATGGAAGCAACACGAGCTTTCTATGACGAGATAATCTATAGGGTTTGTGACCTGTTGGATGGAACGATTGAAAATGGCTTTTTTGCTTATCAAACAATAACGAATTTTCTATCTAGATTTCAACATAGACGCCAGTTCTTCACATTTAATGTATTTTTCATTGATCTACCTGTGCTTCTAGCAAGTTGTCCCATTCTTAGCAATTTTCTTTGAATTGGTTTTGGGCGAAATTAAGCTGATGGGTAAATCTGTTGGACGGAACTGTTGGACGGAAAATTTGCACCACCAAATACAATGTCGTCAAATTACCTAATGTATTAAGTGTTTAACCTCAGCTGAGTAAATCTTTGCAAAAGAAGCCATGATACTTGTCAAGATGTACCCCCAGACTGCTAAAGACCGATGAACTGTTGTGATTAATAGCAATCCATTTCAATGAAACGACAATTGTGTATAAGTACTGTTTTACATTAAAAACACAAAAAACTTTCTTAAATCAGTTTTATTCGCCTCAGAATCCACATTTCTTATGAGTGTATTTAGGAAAGTATATTCTCGTGATTATGCAAGTATGTAGAATAACCATTGATACCAAGGAAAGTGAAACAATAAACTTTTATCCTTTAATCAATTGCATATAAGTTTTGAAACAGAGCCATATACAGAAGAGCATAAGCTTTACCCTACACACACCTACAGTTTGAAACAGCATACTTTAGTAAGTATTGGAATCAGAGGCACCAAACTAGATGGAACATATGGAGTACTGTGATTGACTTTCCTTAGCCACACCCTCTAGACTCTCGGAAAAAAATTTATTAAACAGTCAAAGGAGAGAGCCTTTGCCCACTTGCTATAAGTCGTTTGCTTATAAGTTCTCAATTCAGCTATTTATAAACATTTCCGACATATACTGTTATTCCAATTCTATCTTCATCCGTCTTTCCTCATAAATATCTTAGTGATATATTTTGTCTATGTCTTTTAAAAGGCTGAAAATACTGAGATGAAATGTTGCCCATGGTACACAGGGGCATCGCTAGCTAGTTCGACCAGTGGGTGCCGCATCTACAACCCATCACACCGACGCCCCTGAAGATACACAATAAAGAAGCATGGCAAAATACTTTGAAATATAAATACAGAATTTTGCATTGATGAGTGCTTATGCTACTTCCCTTTAAAATAATGCTCTTTGCGACATATTTCAAGTGAATAGTTATAGTATTCAATTTTCTCATATAGGCCCAACAAATAACGTGACAATTTTTCCTCAGTTGTGGGACAGGTGAGCCTGGTACGGTAAATGCCCCGTCGGTACATATGCTAAAACATGTATCGGTGCTCCACTAAACATTTGATCAGTTATAGTACATTTCATTTCTGTGCCTGCAACATGTTGTTAAGAAAGTGTTTTAATTCATATAACTGTATCAATAAAGATAATATACTCAAGATTGCTTGAAAACGTACCCTCCACCAATCATAAATCGAACGTAGTTGGCTTGATTTGATCTTGGTACAAACTTGATGCATGTATGCATATTGAATTCATTTATTGCCTGTTGTACAACACTTCTTCTCTGAGTATCTAAAAAGGAAATAAGGCCAATAATTTACCAATGTTTCTTTGCATTATGCACCTTTACAATAGCACTATATCCTGTTCGCTAAATACATGAACATGATCAACGATAAATTCAATTAATGTATTTGCGACTAACGACAAGAAAAGTGACACTCACCAAAGTAGTAGTCAAAAACGTAAGGTACAACTGCTCCCGGCCATTTCTTTGCTTGCGATGCAATCGCATCAAATGTATTTTCCCCTTCGACTATCTTCTTTGTTTTCTCGTTTAACACAATATCCCCCTCAAATTTTTCACTTTCCCCTAGTTTACTGATCGACTTGCCTGGAAAATGGAGATATCAATCAATTGCCCGTAGTACTAAAGCAGCTGCATTTGATAGGCATCTTTCCAATTATAGTTAATCAAATGCCATTTAAAGAGAAAGACAACACTAGCAAAGACAAAAGGACTCACACAACTAGGAAATTCACAGTAGCAATAAGTGTAAGTTAAAATGTTTTAGACTTTTTAGCATTGAAGACTAGAAACCATATTTCAGCACAACAGAAACAAGCCGGATAATTTTTTAAAATGATAGAACCAAATATGAAATCTTACCTTGGATGGTCAGAAAATTGAAAAGTACAAACAAAAGAACTGAGAAGATCTTCATTTTTGCTTCCTGTTGGTCAGTGCTAACAAGCAGATTGCAAGAGTAAGTATAAATATCATTTATTTTGACTAAACTTTCGTTTACCAAGCCAAGGATTGATAAGCAAGAGGAAGGAAATAGTAGACAGTCTTCAACTTTTAAATTCTATGCTTTCTAAAAGCTACTGTTAAGTATTTGTCTTGTTACGACTTAACGGATATCTTGCATTCATTCATTCAATCATTCACAGATCACGTCCAGCCCTTCATGAAAATTGAGGAAAGATCTATTCAAAGCAAATAGTTATACATATTTCATATAAAATAAAACACAAACTGAATGATATTGAATTTGAACATGCTCACCCCTACAGCTTCAAGATTGTGGAATGATGGTTGCAGCCAAGAAGCTCAGTTTTATAGAAACTTGATCCTAAATTAAAATAAACATCTTTTGGTCAACACAGCCAGTAGTTTACCTTTTTTGCAGTGAAAATGTTTGAACTTGAATTCCGTAGCTTTTCCTCACGTTGCACCACTTGAAGCATTCTATAGAAATACTGCAGTATACGAAAACAGCGGCAAGCTGTTCAAGCCTCTAGAAAGAATATTACATGGTATCCAAGTAGATATTAGCCTCAAGTCCCTCACTTATTAAGAGCTTCTACTTGAGCATGAACAGTTGATTATACAAATCTATTTTCTCTTTAAACCTCATTCAATGCTAAAGCTTCTCTAATTAAGCAGCAAGGAGGATGGATCAACATTAGGGTGGGAATGGCAGATGTGTTAAAGGCTTTCACTGCTTTCAACTATTAGTAATCAATATACTGTCAATATCTCTGTAGAAGATTTACTAAGGGAAAACAGAGGTCTGTCAGATGAAATTGTTAGAATTATGCTCTCTAAACGACAAAATATGCCCCTTTGGAATCTGGTAGATACACTAAAACCTCAATAGATTGCCTACCACTCAATCTGTGATTCTTCACCATTCTGTAGAAAATGCCAAATACCAAAATATCAATTCAAGGTGTTCACTTGAAGTATATGTTCTGCGAATGTACACACTTCACTCTTAAAATCTTTCCACTGCATACATGAAACTCAGGCAAAAGTTGCCTTTTCAAATTTGGTCATCAACTACTACTCACTGTTGCAGAAGCCAATCGAAGCCTAGAATCAAATTGTTGCCATAGTGTTGATTGATTAGTTACAAATTGGTAAGAAAATTGAACCACGAAAAGCGTAAAGATGCAGGTGTACATTAAGTTTAGGGGTTTTGTACGCCATTTTTCAGTGGCGTGACACTTATTTTTCAACAGTCATAGGAGGTTTAAGCTCCCCTAGTTTTTTTAAATATATTGCAAGGATGGCAAAACAGGGCAATGAAATAGGTTTCTACAGAAGAAATGCTTGTTACATGTTCATAGTTCAGGCCGCGGTACAGGTGGCCATTTCATTTCTGTTTGTGTACACTAAGTTCATAGAAAAAGCAACAGTAAGATATGTATCAGGAACAGCAGCTACAACAAGGGTTGACCCATTTTTCACCTTGGCCTAAACTATTAAAAATACAACAAAGATACACCTCTTCAAGTTCAAAGTTTTGGGGGCTGTCATAGGGCAGTATGAAATTGACACTTTTGTACCCCTCCCCAGCTCTTTACGGTAAAGAAGGGCGTTGCTTCTTCAGGAGTGTGGAGAGTCATGCGTACAAGAACTGGTGAATGCAGCAGAGTTAGCGCTAGTAATCTCTTCTGACGGGAGTTGACTGTCTATTTCACTTCATTTCATTTTGAACAATGTATACAGGTTACAAGGTTCAGTAAGAAAATGTTTGTCAACCTGACCTGTGACTAAAATTATTGCAAACTAGAAATAAACACACAGTAAGTATGCAAGACTAATTTACATGTCTGATTTTTAGAGTGAAGGAGCCAAATTAAGTGAAAGCTAAAAACTACTCCTGTCTAAAC
Organism: Cassiopea andromeda; assembly: GCA_018155075.1. NCBI lineage: Eukaryota > Metazoa > Cnidaria > Scyphozoa > Rhizostomeae > Cassiopeidae > Cassiopea > Cassiopea andromeda. The sequence continues at coordinate 29,604 of WIPJ01000250.1, forward strand.
CTGATCTTTAAAGGTTCTCAGGGAGACTGCCTGTTTTACTTGCAATTCTAGACTGTTTCATAGTTAGCATTTAGATATGAAACTTATTTCTGACAGAGAGACTAAGGCTTGGATACAAGAGTACTAGAACTGCTTCTATAACTCTGAAAATAGAGTTCACTATGTTTAGAATGGGAGACAATGCTTTTAGTCCCCTACACAATTTTCGCTACATTGCATTGGCCTCCTTAATTATTCCTTACTTTTTGTTTAGAGTATTCTTTAATTGCTCTTTCTTGTACTAAACCCATTTTTACAAAACACCTAGCCCAAGGTCTAGTTCCAAAATTTCTATATTCTTGGACTTCTAACAATCGCATTGCACCACTAAGACTTTCTTACTAGTTCCTTGATCTTCACTCCCCATTTATTGGCATCAGGCTGGTACATACACAAAAAAATATCAAAACTATAAAGTTTGCTTTGAATTGTGGCTAGAATTCAATTTAAAACAATAGAAAGAGCAAGGAAAAGCTTTATAAATATATCCATGCAAGTTGTAACTGCAATTTTATTAAAAGACGAACTAATTAAACAAAACAACAGTCTTACTATTAATACAAAGTTTGGTAATGTGATGCTGTACTCAGTCACATAATTTGACTAGAATCAGGGGCTATTTTAGAGTGGTCTTGGGAATCTTGACTGTGGTCTTGGAAAGTTAGAAGTAGGCGATGTACTTTCTCATTGTCATATGCTTCTTGTATTGCAGAAGTCTTTTTGCTCCTTAGTATTTTCATGTTCTATGTATAATGGAAGACATATGCTTCAATGTGGCATCAAGCAACAAAAGACTCTACATGAAATTTTGGATTGATTGAAGGGTGAAGACATAGGTAGTCCCGTATACTTTCGTACGTAGGGGGTGCCTGTTAGAGAGGACACTTATCCTGAGTCATCGGCATGTGAGGTAGGGTGGCCAGTTCCTTTCCTCGCCGTCGTTATCTCCCCAGTGTTTCCACTAGGTACCCATTTGCTATTGAGTGAACAGTGAGCGAGCGTCCAGTCAGTGCATCGAGTCGTGCCCGAACCGTAGACCTTCCGTATGGGAAGCATGCGCTCTAAGCACTATGCTACCTCGCTCGATTAAAGGGTATGGTCTCCAAAAAGTAAGTAGGGTGTGGTCAACATTTATTTTAGCATAGCGTGGTCTTGGAAAATTTCCTTAAAATAGGGCCTGATTAGACTTTCCTCTTGGGAAAGTCCGTCAGTGTCTTTAGTTTTACTTGCATTCACACTGCACAGTTCATGAAAACTTGATTTCTTTCTGAAGGTGCCATGTAGATTTTCTTTTTAGTGTATTACAATCCATAGGTTATGCAAAAATGCATTTGTTGCGTTACAAAAATTATGAAAATTAATCACAAAATATACAGATTATCCAGAAAACGTATTGCAATGAATTCCGCCTCCCTGCTCTGCTGACCTCCCAGCCCTGCTTTCCTCTGCTCGCCCTACTGAGTATAAAAAGTGCATCATGCCTATAAACAAAGCGGGAGCTCATATTTATTTATGGATTTTCCCACCCCTGTATTGTAATTTGACGTCTTCTTCAAATTTCCCCAGAGCAATAAATGTACTGAATAAACTAACTCGTCCTACTCCCTGTCACACAATTGTTTTGCATTCGAAAATTTTCTCAGCTAACCGCTAATAGCTAGAGGTCCTTTTTCTATCAAGCAACAGAAAGGAGGCTATGATGGCCCTGCCTCTTTATCATTATTTGGCGCCATATTAGTAATTGCTGGCCATTTCTCGCTCACTATAGAGTTGTTTAAAGGCTGTATAAAGGTGCTACAAACATCAATCTTGAATATTGGAGAAAGGGCCGAACTATCAAGGAAGATGGGGACTCCTTTAGAAGAATATAATGAGTATGATGACCCTCTAAAAAGAAGAGAGATCCGATCCCAATACAGAGATTTAATGGATAAAACAAAAAGTATGGAGTATACACTTTTTTCTTTATAAGAATAAAGTGTTTAAGAATATTGAGACTCGGAGTCGCTGAGTTTGAAAATAATGTATTGGAGATAGGATTCATCAAGACTTATAAATCTTGTGGATTGAGTTATAGTACTGCTTGTAGATTCATGTTTACATATATATTTTCTTTTAAGAAAATAAAGAAGACCTAGTAAAACCTCAGTCAGATGGACTAATCAAAGTTCTTCAACATCAAGACAATTTATTTGATAAAGGTAGGCATGCTAGTAAATATTCTAAAAGCATAAATTTTAGTGAAAATATCGAAATTCATATTTCTTTATTCTTTACATTATTGTTATGTTGCACACCTTACTGGATTTGGGGACATGGGCATTAGATCACCAGTAGAAGCTTGTCATGCTGAATGAAAAGACCATCTCAAGTAGCCCTACAAACAGTTTTTAAAAACATTATGTAGGTAGAGGCCCTCCTTGCTCCACACTGCCTATGGGGCTTGAATAGATGAAATCAACTGTGTAAATAGATAACTTGGTGCTGTTTTATTTGTTATTGTGGAAGAGTTAAGCTAAAAATGGTTCGATTAGCTCCAGGATAGGATGTGTGTACTCAGGCAATTTATATTCTTTGTTTATTCATTAAATTGATGTTTTTTCTGCATTGCACATATTGTACTTGTTCTTTTTAGTTCGTCATCCTCGTGAAGCAGTTCTGGACTCAAATCTGCTTGTTCATGTTACTAATCTTGGTTCAGAGCAAGCTAAGCAATTACAAACAGATTTTTTAGTTTTTGACCCAGATGTCTTTGTTCAGAAATTGGTACTATCCTTGTACATATATTTGTCTTGATTTAGATTGCATCATCCTTCTTTATAGCAGTGCTAATAGCTCAGTAATTTTAAACTTTGACTGAAACATTTTATTCCAATGCAGGGTGTACTTGCCAGTTAAGTAAACACTTGACAGCTTATGTGAAGATAATTTTATTTAGAAATGTAAGTTAATGACCCAATCATACTATAACTGCATGAAACATGCTTGCTTTGAAAAGCAGATTATTTATCCAGTTTTGATGTTTGGAATTTAACAATATGTGTAAGAATTTTGAGTCATGGCTCTTATCATCTTTTGTTGACCAGGTCAAGTTCATGATTCCAAAAGTAGTTGATACCAGGATTTTGCAAAAAGAACTAGATGAAGACAATGAAGATGATAAAAGATTCATTTTAGATTCACTTGATTGGGATAAATTGGACAGAAAATGTGCAAGATATTTCAAAACAGCACCCACAGTTGATTTCATGTAAGGTGGCAATCTAGAATCAATTTTATTTATTTTGATCTTACTTGCATTCTTCAAATGTTAGTGGAATATTTAATATTCCCAGAATGTACAAATGTCAGGTAGCTATTGCTTTTAAATGTTTTAAATAGTTTCATCTTTTATGTAGAGGGCTTTACTCTTACAGTCATACCTGTCAAATCAAAGTGTGTAGAAAGTGTAAGAAATCAACTAATCAAGGGGTTAGGGATGTAAATTCTGGGGTGTGTGGGGGTGTGACATCTTCTAACAGATAAAAGAGAGCAATTCATAGGGCAATTGCATCCCTTTATAGGACAATGATGATATCAAATGGTCCTGTTGCATATAAATTCCAGTGCATATTCCGACTTGGATTATCATTCTCTCTGTGAAATAGCATGAGATTTTGTTTCTACCATTGGGCTACAGGCATCCAACACCGAGATAATATGTCATGTAGCACACTTGCATTTTGGTTCCAGACTAGAGGATCCATTTTTCTTCAGGGCAAAAAGATAAATGATGACATCAACATACTCTCATGTTCTAAAATGGGCCAAAACATATACAGACAGTAATTTTTGGATCTTGGGGCAAGCAAGATTATCCTTTCATTTAAGTATTTTGGAATCTTTTTTTATCAAGACTCAAAACCCAGTCTTGTTTAGACAAAAAGAGTTTGTTTTCTCACTTGGACTCTTTAAGTAAACAATGGTGATTATGTACTAATTGGCCAATCTGGGGCCCAACTAGATGTGTCCTGTCATATGTATCCACATCTGGCTATATATTTTGGTTCACCTTTTGGTCATTATCTGATATTTCATACTCTGATGAGTGTTGGACAAAAAAAGCTTTACAGTATATCTAAAAATGTTGCCGCTTTTTCATGCTGTATTAGAGTTTTGCAGTGCCAACAGACTATTTGCGTATTCTACTTACAGCAGTAAGTTACCCTCCAATATTATATGGACAAGTAGGTATTTTCAATATCATCAAGGTATGTTATGCACATGTAGTGCACAATGAACAGTTGTGTTGTGCTCATTTACTGGTAACTTTTGTTACTTGGTCAATAATATAAGGGCTTTCTTTCAAACTCTCCTAGGTTAGGTCCATTGATAATTGAAGTTCCAGAAGGAAAACAGACAAAAAGAGCTGCTAAGCGAAGGGAGAAATTTGATGAGAGCCAGAGACAAGCGCCAGAAGAGGTAGAATTGCACCCTTGAATCTGTTGCCTTGATTTTCATTTTCTGATGGCACATTCACATTTTGATAGTGTTCCCTAAGTTTCTCAGTTTGGTACATATTAAAAAGTAATCTTCTGAAATAGCAATATACCATAAAAGATTTTCTATTGAGACCCCTTCTCTGTTATGTCACCTTTCAAGAAAGCAGATGATTGATTTGGTTTTTGAGGCATGGAGAATATTACCAGATGAGATCATATGCATTGAATAAGGCCCCATGTAAAGAGTGGCTTGTGTGAATTGGCAACCTAGAGAATACTGATCCTTTTGGAGGAATCCCAGAGGAAAAAGTTTATTTTACAAGATATCCCAAGCTTATCAATTGCCCTGATGATTCTGATAAAAATGAAGATGTTTTAATTGATTAATACAGGGGTGGCCAATAAGTGAGAGACCAAGAGGCCTGTTTTTAACTGTGCTGCCACAAATAGAGACACATCATGCATATAGGAACACATAAACATCAACGCATCCCTTCCCCTCATGCAAGTACTTTATTGAACCCACTGGGAGTAGAACAAGGTGAAGAGCTGTGGGTTGACCACCCCTGGACTAATGTTAATAGACTATCCCAGCTGTTAGCAAGGTTTATCCTTAAGGGTATTGTTATCAATTTCTTACCTTGTGTTATTAATAAGCCTCCCTCTATTAAGCCCCACTCTAGGACCACAAAAGATATGTGAATCCCCCAGGGCTTATAGAGCTTTTATTGTACTCTTTTTTATCCTACTGCGGGACAGCAAAGCTTACCATGAAAGCTGTATTAGGCCCAAGAGGACTTATATATCTTTTGCAGTCCAAGAGTCTATTAACATTACTCCAGGGGTGGTCACCCCACAGCTCTAGAAGTGCTCGCAGTTCTTCACCTGGTTTTCTGCAGCTCTTACATTCATATTTTAGTGTCTCAACATAGGACTTCCTCCATACAGTATACCTTTAACTTTGTTCCCTTCTATCAGGTAAGGGAATATCATACTGTGTCATCTCTCCATGTTTAATTTCAATCATGTATATTTGAGGACAGAAAATAAAGACTATTCTTTATGGTAATGATTATATCATGCATGTCTTCACCTGAAATGTGATAACTACATTATTAAGAGCTAAAATTTTATCATGAGAAAACATCATATCACACTCTTTAGTTGACAAGAGTTGAAGAGGAGGAAGAAGCTACAACCAGAGAAGTGGAAAGAATTTATGAAATTCTAAAAAGACACACTGATGATGGTATTAGATGTTGTGATTTGTAATAGATGATTGTAGTACCTGAGTTTTGTCTACTTTGAGCCATACAAAATATTAGTAGCACTATGTACCAATATATATGTACATGCATAAAAGGTGCATTGTTCCAGGGGCCTTCATAGAAAGGTGAGCAACACAAATGGCAAACATCTCCATTGTTAGTATTTTTGCAATTAGTTTTGTCCATTGAAAGCAGATGCAACAGGCTGCATTGCTTACACACTCAATTTTTTCATATTTAAGGATATATTTTTCCAATTTGATATAATGTCAATATCAATTTAAGTGTATCAATCTTGTAATGACTTTAATGCCTTATGAATGTAAATCAAACTGGTGTTTCATTGTAAGATAGCCTCCCTTATATTTCAAAAATTCTCATATTGAATATGCAACTTACAAAAAGTTTTTCATGAATTTTTAAAAATTCATAGGCAGTCAAGAAATATATGATTCCCTAGTTTGATTACATTTATAACTGTTTCCTGGGTAGTATGAATTTTGTGTTGTTGAAGAGAAAGTGACTGGTGCTTAATGTTTGCATTACCTTTCACATACTTTTGAAGTTATTAATTGTTTGCTGCTTCAAATCTTAGGATCAAAGCCCATTGGATTTTTTGAGTTTGTCATCAATCCAGATTCATTTGGTAAAACAGTGGAAAATCTTTTCCATCTGTCATTTCTTGTTAAGGTATTAGTGCCTGCATCTTGCTTACACTCAATTCTGTTAGTATTTGGTTGGCTGTTTGTAAATCACTGCTTCTAAGATCTGGCTAATAGTTGCAATATAGAACATACAATGCAGGCTGTGGCTGTATCAAATCAGACACTTCATTTAAAATGTCATTTTGTAGCATTACAATCTGCAAGTAATGCAGTCCTCTAAGTATATGTTCCCATGTGTATTTTCATGCAGGATGGTAAAGCAAGCATCGCAATAGATCAAGATGGTCAACCAACTGTTTGTGAGTTCTGCTTTTTCATCTTATGCTCATTTGCAGAGGTGTAGCTTCTGGGGTGGGGGGTAGTGGGTGTCACATCCCCAACTGTAGGTGATCAGATAGATTTGTACCCACATGGCGACATAGGACCATGGTTTATAGAGCAAGAGAAAATAGTGGAAAATATAAGATAAAGCTGGATTTGACTAAGAGGAGATCGGAGATACTGGAGAAAGGTAGCAAGCTACTTGAATCAAGTGAGACTTCTTTTGCATTTGCAGACATTAACTGCAATCTATGCTGGTTTAATTGTGGTACATTTAAGTGCTTTGAAAATTTAGAGGACCTTAAGTTTAAGCTTAAATAATAGATTAAGTAATTTCCAGTATTAATAATTTATATTTAAATAATACATTTACTAATGTACTTGACACCAAAATAGCATGTGGAAATATTTTGACACATATATCAGATCATTTCCCTCAGTTCTTGATAGTTGAAAATGCGTATATTTCATACAAAGAGCTAGAGATTCTTATATCAGGCTACTCATCTTTTAATGAAAGAAACTGTCTTAATGACTTCACTGCAACGGCTTTCAACTATATCAATAATGCTACTGATGTTGATTATGCTTACAATAAATTTCTTGATAATACTACTTTTCTGGTTGAAAAACATATACCTACTAAGAGATGCTCTAAAAAAGAGTTAAGACTCAAAGCAAAATCCTGGATTAATGAAAGAATACAAAAAATGATGAGACTTTGCGATGCACTTCTAAGAAAAATGAAAAAGAACAGGTGTGAGGATGCCATCAAACTTTAAAAGGTAAAAGCTTTAGAAATCGTGTTGCCAATAAACTAAAGGAAAGCAAATTAGAGTACTATCAAAACTTCTTTGAAGTAAATGGCAAAAAAGTCAATGGTATCACAAAAGAGCTGGAAGCTTTCAAATATATCTCAAATCGAAGATATAAGTGATAATTTGATATCAGATGATACTCAAATGTCAAATACTTTAAATGAATATTTCGTTAATGTCGCCGACAAAATAATTAAAGTCATTCCAAGAACTCCAAATTCCCCTATGAAATATCTACGTAACAATTCTGAAAACTCTTTGTATCTATCACTATTTATTCATTTTGAGGTTGAGGGTACTATATCACATCTTGATTCAGCAAAGTCAGTAGGCCCTCGTAGTGTTTCAGTAAATTTATTGAAAATTCTCAAACGACATATTTCTCATCCACTGGCTGAGTTGGTTAACCAATTTTTTTTAAAAGGAATTCTTCCACAAAAATTGAAAGTAGCTAAAGTAGTTTCTATGTATAAAAATGGAGATCCTGAGGATGTTTCTAACTAGAGACCAATATCGTTGTTACCTATTTTTAGCAAAATATACGATAGGCTAATGTACGAAAGGCCTACTCACTTGTGACTTGCAAAAAGATAATCTATCAATTACAGATCATGCACTAATTAGTATGACAGAGGCAATTTGAAATACCCTAGACGATAAAAGGTTTGGGTGTGGCGTATTTATTGACTTGCAGAAAGCATTTGATACTGTTAGCCATAGGATCTTACTTGCTACACTTGAACATTATGGAATTTGGGGGACCACACTTGAGTGGTTCCGTTCCTATTTGACAGACAGAATACAGTATGTTTCAATCAATAACAAGTGCTCATACCCACTGCATATTAACTGTGGTGTTCCTCAGGGATCAGTGCTTAGCCCCTTGCTCTTTCTTCTATTTATCAATGATCTACCAAATGTTTCTAGATGTTTGAAATTTTATATTTTTGCTGATGATACAAATATTTATTACGACTCAGACACAATTGAAGATCTCACCAAAAAATTAAACAATGAGCTGAAATATGTGAAACTATGAGTTGATGCAAATATGCTTTCCTTGAATATAAGCAAAACTAACTACATAATTTTTCATTCCTCTGCAAACTCTATCTCATTTAACACTGTAATTAGGAGTGGTAAGAGACACATCGCTAAAGTGAAAATACGTTAGATTCTTGGGAGTTTTGCTGGACGAGCATCTCACTTGGAGATATCATATTTCTGAACTTTCAAAGAAATTGGCAAGAACTTGTGGTATTTTGTTTAAGGTTAGGTGTCTCCTCCTAAAGAGCATATTGATAATGCTGTACAATGCTTTATTTTTGTCTATTGTACAATACGGTATTATTGTCTGGTGTCAAACATTTGCATCAAACTTAGCACCAATGTTTAAACTGCAGAAAAGAGCTGTCCGGGCAGTCTCTCATCAAACTTTTCAAGCACATTCCCTTCCAGTCTGTAAAGAGTCAAGCTATTGGCGTTTTGACGTATTGATGATGTTTTTAATTCTAAGCTATTAACTTTCGTTTATGAATCAATCAATAAGCTAACACCAGTTTACTTCCACAATTTCTTCTACCTTCTTCTGAAACTTAGGCATGCAAAATGAAGTCTTAACATATAACTGCCCATCAAGACCAAAGGGGAGCCTCATTCTCGTTAGTTCACCTACTTAGGAGGCTCCTCCACAATAACATCTACAAATAGATATAAGCCATTATATTTTTGTTCTTGTTGCTGTTGTTGCTGATTTATTATTATTATTATTATTTATAATTTACTGTTATTGCTAGATCATTTTATTGTATTAGATTGTACTAGATTCATTGTATTAGATTGTAGTTTGCTGTAAAAGTAAAATGAAACTGAAATTGACCCAATGATTTACGTCGGCATACTGTTGCGTGCTTTGCCATGACGTAGTCAAAAGAACATTAAAATGCCCTTTCTTGCATCAACCCACCCAATAAAGATAGAATATCTGTCTTTTTGATTGTTTGATTTTGTCCTAAGGTAAAAGCAAACCGTATAGGGAGGAAGATTATGATGAAGTTGTTTCGCAGAAGCAAATGGTCCTCTCTTTAACAATGGCCGAATGGAGAGTAAGTGAGAATATTATGTTTGAATGTATATCTGTACGATTTTGAGACTGACGTAGAAACTAGCGCATATTGTAATGTACCCTATATCTACTCTGTCCCTATCGCTCTTCAATGAATGTCGGATGCGGAAGAGCGTATATTCACATTATGACGCGAAATTTCACTTCCCGAGATAAGGAAGTATTTTTCTTGTAGCAAATATAGTCACAGTATCAGTTTCAATAGTTGAATATGATTTTTCTGAGTTATATAGTGGAAGTTATGAACTTACTGTAATGTTTTCCAGTGATGTGCCGAGACACCTTCTGTTGGGGGAGGGGAGCATTTTGACCATTTGACCAACTATTGCTAATAAAGAAAAGCAAAAAGGTCACAGAAAATACTACTGCCATCCCTCTTGCAGCATGGCTGCCCTTTGACCAACTTTCTTGCGAATTTGAAAATTTTAGGGAGCGTGACGCCCCCGCTCCCCCCCCAGTCCGCATATCCCTGATGTTTTCTTGTTTAGTGATGAATTATGCGTAGAAGCACTAAATGATTTAAAAACATGAAGCCAGGATATCCGAATGACGTAATATGAATTGAGTATGGCAAGTGTTTAGTTTATTGCAAAAGGTTTGATCCGAAAAATTTAATTTGGATAGCTCATAAATGTACTTCGATTATAACTAGACTGACGTTTTAACCTCATTTAAACTGTGAAAGCATACATGATGTTCTATATCCTTTGATTTCTATCATAGCAAGGATTTTGGAAAATGTTGGATGATTTTCGCATGCTTTTTCGTTCATGTACTATATGTATGTACTGTATGTATTTAAAAATTCACTAAGATACATTGAAGCTGGTTTGCTTGAATTTGCTTTGACGTTTGTATAAGAAGTAGGTCATGTGAATCAGCTAAGTAGATATGTATTGATATGAACATACATCATTCAGATTAGCAAATGAAAATTTAAGTGCTTTTACCTGGCTCATTCATTTGATGATGCTACGCCCCATTGAAAGCTGGATTGTTCTTATCAGTAATAGATATTTTGCAATTAACAATAGTCAATGTTAAAGCTTTTTTAACCTTGTAGCAATGTAATTCAAGTGTTAGAAGATATAGATATTCACCTGTGTGCAATTGTGGCTTTTAGTCTTGTCGTATTTCGATGAACATTCATCTACTGTAGTTGCAATCCATGTTTTCAAGATAAATCTCCATCGTGCACTTGGTACGAGAATGATGCGTTCTGATTGGCAGGTTGCGAAGTTTGGACAACTCTTACGTGTTATGATTCGACTTACGTGTGTTCTGTACTGAAGTTTGTCAAACGCATTCGCAACTGGGAATTAAATTTGTCACAGCACGAAAAAGCGGCAACATTATTTTGATATACTTAAAAGCTTAAATTTGTTCGGAGACTTTATATATAGAATATGAGCGTTTATGATTTAAGTCACTTCTTAGTTTTGAGAGGACTAGAGGTTGCGAACTGGAGTTGGTAATCCTGGTGAAGGGGGCTGTCGACCCTTCTTGAAATATTGATCACTACGAGGACAAGTTCGATCTGGAAGAAATATTAAACATTAAAGGGGCCATAGTACCAGATGTGTTGTCAACTCCCGGTCTTTAATTCAGCTACGACAACAGACAGAAAATGGCCTCGTACAATGCATTCGAAGAATGCTGTCTTTCCAGGGTATATTCATCAAGGAACTATGAGCAAATGAAGTGGACAGTGGCCACATTGTGTTTGTTGGAAGTGTAAAACCATCCATTGTTACTCAAAAAAATTGTGATGCAAGGTCACTCAAAGTCATACAAACTTGATTTTCTAGAAATGAAAACAGATCTGGAACTTTTGTTCCCTTGATGATTAGTCTTTCATGCAGATTGAACTTGCCCTAATAGTGATTAAAATTTCAAGGAGGGCCTAAACTGACAGCCGCCTGGATAATATTGCAAACTCTGTCTTTCTCCATTTCGCAATCGTAATTCCTCTCGAAGTTAAGAAGTGGCGTGAATCACAAACACCCATATTCTGTAGAAAATTATTTCTAGATTCTTCCGTCTGGCACAGAGGTCTTCTTGCTAAACTGCCAATGTTTGGTCTTCACCACTCCCTCATTAAACGGATTTCTAGATTTCTATCTGATAGGTCAATTGCAATTAAGGTCGATGGCTACCTCTCTAATCCTCATTCTATCAACTCAGGTGTACCTCAGGGCTCTGTTATCTCTCCTGTTCTGTTCATCCTCTTCATAGATGACCTGCTTTCCTCTACATCTTCCAGTATTTTCTCCTTTGCTGATGACACTTATTTAAGTTCATGTTTTTCATCCAATCCTCAACACCTTGCCTATTCTAATATTTCACCATATCGTAACACTTCAGCCTCACTTCTCACCAATGACTTGACAAATGTAGAGGAGTGGGGTAGTGACAACCTTGTTAAGTTCAATGAAGAAAAGACAACATAGATTGGCATATCACGTAAACATCACCAAGATTTCCCCCCTGTTTTCATGAACGGCCATAAACTGGACATTTCATCTTCAATCACTCAACTTGGTCTTTCTATTTCGTCTAATCTCACTTGGAAACCCCATATCAATTCCATAGCAAAGCATGCATCTCAGAAACTTGGCTTTCTTTCTAGAGCCCGTGGCTATTTCTCACCTTCTCAACTACTAACTATATACAAATCCCAGATTCGTCCTTCTCTGGAGTACTGCTCTCATGTCTGGGGTGGTGCTCCTAAATCTTCTCTCCATCTTCTTCACAGAGTCCAGTCTAAAGCTACCCGTCTCATCAACAATCCAAACCTCACTGATTCTCTACAGTCTCTCTCCCATCGTCGTCTTGTTGCAGATCTTTCCATTTTCTACCGCTATTTTCACGGACATTGCTCTCAGGAAATCAAGAATATTATTCCTGATCCAATGAGGCGTGTTCGAACTACCAGAAGCTCTACCTATTCACACCCTTTCCAAGTTACACTACCTAATCCACGAACTCTATCTCACAAATCATCTTTCATTCCTAGAACTTCACAACTGTGGAACTCATTGCCACTCACTACTTTCCCTGAATCCTACAATTTGTCATCTTTTAAATCTAACATCAACAAACTTGATCTTATCTCCCTTTCTACTTAAACTTCCCCTCGTTTTCTCAGTTTT
>WIPJ01000250.1:82321-95799 GCA_018155075.1 Cassiopea andromeda
CTCACTCACTCAATAACTCTCACTCACTCACTCACTCAATCACTCTCACCCACTCAATCACTCACTCACTCACTCTCACTCACTCATTCACTTACTCACACTTATAGACCCAAGCAAATATGCGCACAAGAGCTCACATGTTCGTGTGAGCATTAAACAGCCATTCGTTAGTAGGCTAATATTGGGCATATACTTTAGTCTATTCTTCCTAATAGCCATATGAACTTCTTTGTAAAATATTCAAACAAGCTGTTTTTTGGAGAGTGAATGGGCGTGCACAGCGTGGTTCTCATACAGGCGCTTTTGCATTGAATTCAGATGATAAATATGATACATTAAAATGTCAGGTCTGTCAACCATCGAGGGGTACTCAGCTTATAGAGATTCCAGTCCTTCTTTTTGAAACTTCTCATAGCAGTGTTCATAACACCCCTGGAATATCCTAGCACATAGTACTTCTACGTGGATTGCGGAACCTAATCGCTTAGCTTTAACTCCGCTCCCCTTTATTTGAAGGCCACCATAGACACCATTTCTTTATTTTCGCCCCACAAGCTTAATTCTCCATACGATGCTATTCCATTTAGCTTGCCTTCTTTTTAGTTCTATGCTTTCGCCTTCATGTAACACAGACTTAATGCAGAGTGCAGGGAGCATTACAAGAGCTTTCTTAGAAGTTTGTACTACAGTTTCTACTCCTGTTTGTAGCTCATCTGCAATATTTATTCTCTTGATCTTTACAGATAAATGAAGTATTCGTAAATTTATGGTAGCTTAGCTTTAATATTCGCAACATGAAGTCTCTGATTATTGCCTGTACACATTGTTATAGTTAATCATGATAGTTACTTGTACAAAAAATGCCAAGCTATTATTCGTTTCAGCTTGATTTGAAGACAAAAATAATGGCGATGGATGTGTCATATGCCCAAAAGTCTGCAGTAGTTTTGCATCTAAATTTAACTGAAATGGAAATTGTTGATACTATTTGCTTCTCTTTAGGTCAAAGAACTTGCAGACCAAAAAAGGAACCCCTTATTAGAGAAAACTGTGTACAATGTAAGCTGGTCCCCACCTTCTAAAGAACCATTGCAGGACAATAACAATAGAGCAAAAGTTGATTGTTCCTTTTTACTGATTTCCTTGGAAAACGAAGAATTGAGCACGACAGCAGTGTCAGCTCTCCACAAGCTTGGCGTAAGCAGTGATGATATTACATCTGTTTTAATTCAAGATGTTAACTGTGACATCCAAGAGAAGTTCCATCGATTATTTAAGGAAATGAACCGCACAAATAAATCAATGATTATACTCAACATGCTACCAATGTCGGCCAGAGCATTGCCTCTCGAAGCCTCCTTTTCAACAAAAGCAGAATGGCTTTGTTTTGAATCGAACCTGGAGATTATAAAATTGCTTTCAAAACTGCATATTGACAATAGCAAACTTATTTCCATAAGTTACAATATTGATGATGAGTCGCGCGCTGGCTCTAGTAAATTGAGCATATGGGGAGGAATATCAAGAGGTATGAGTGTGTCTGCTGATTTAGAGGTAAGGCAACGTGTGATTTCAGCAGAGATTAGATGTGATCCTGATGAGAAAGCTTTCATCAAATTGATCCTTGAGAGCACAAGGGATACAGTTGAAGAAAGAATGGCAATCACAGACAAGCAATTGCTCCAGCCTACCTTAAAAAGATATGATTTTAAGGTTAGAGGATTCTTTTATTTCTGTAACCTGACCATTACCTATTTAAAAAGGAGTTGCTTTGTTGTTCTTACTTCTTAGGCAACTGAAGGGAAACAGTATTAGTCTCTACAGTCTAACTTTTCATTGTAGTCGAGAGATGGAAAAGATGAAGAAAGGCCAGGGGCGATTGTAAGAAAGGGAGACAACTACTACTTATCGTGGTCAGAATTTCAGCAATCATTCAAACTGAAAAGACTCAGTGAAGATAATACATTTTTACTGCCTGAATTTGTCGAAATCAAAGTCTCTCATGTGTCATCAGCCTTTGGCCAAACGGGGCACATCATTGAAGAAATCAAACAATCTGAGCCGAGACAAATATTTCAATGCATGGTTGGTGAAGTCACTTTGGTGGGTAAAGGTGCACTCGATTACAAAATTGGAGATGAAGTGATTGCATTCGTATCTTCGAAGTGGGTGAGGTCACGTTACCGAGTTCCTGTAAAACAAATTCTTAAGAAGCCAACTTTCTTATCAAAGGAACAAGCAGTAGTTGCTTCTGGTATGCCAGCTATCTTGATCCTTAAGAACTCTTGACATTAATATCTTTGAAATGTACATCCATTTGATTTTTTTGCCTGCATATATTTTCATCACATATTTGACAGGTGGATTATCTAAAACCAGTCTATTAGTTCACAGTGCATGCAAAAAGGAAACAATTTTAGAAACTAAAGTATGTGATAGAATTTGACCAATTCTCAGAGTACTCTTCTATCAAATGGTACTAGTGAAAATTCTAGGCCATACTTTTCATCAATGATTAGAAGTTTTCCCTTTTGAATTCATCACGATAGCGTAGAAGCAAATTAATAGCTAGGGTACTCTTTTGCACATGCGTACAAGCAGTGGTGTAGATGAAGGGGAGCACGGGTGTCCTGCTTCCTAGTTTTGTGGATTGTTTGAAGATAAGAGCATTTAATAATCGCTATTCTGTTGTATAAGGCTATTTGGACTTAAACTGTTGTTAAAAAATATTAGCTCACACGACTTATAGTATAAAAATCATGCTGTTTACTAGACGAAATTTTCATTTTCTTATATAGCTACGTGAATATAGCTATCAATAGAACCCCCTATCTATCAATGTACTTCTACACCACTATAATAAACATTACAAAGCTGAGAATTTCGTTCACCGAACTATGTAGGAAATTGAGAAAATTTTTCAATAGTTGTTCAATACCGCAATTACCCCTCTCCTTTACACCTGATTACACGTGATTGTTTTCTCATTTGCATATCTGTTTCAGCCTCATTTGCATATTCATATCAGCTACTTGACCGCTTACACAAGAACACCAATACCAGCGCTAACATGCACGTTGCTGCGAGTAATCAAGGACATGGCATTTGCTGGATGATAACAAAAGTAGCTCAAGCTAAAGGAGTGAATGTTACGTTCGAAGATTTTTCAAATCCAAATATTAAGTCACAAAAGGTGGAAGATAGCAACTCTCCCATCGACTACCTCGTTTGCTCTTCAGACTTACATCCTACTGATGCCCATGTCCTGATAGAGAGACTGCATAAAGGTATCGTCTTTAGAAATTTTATGCTTATCGATCAAATCCCTTTTTGTTGTCTCAACGAATATGACACCTCTTTGCTAGAGGAGTTTCAAATAGAAACATAAGATATGCACATTTTGCCTGAAGGTCAAATAGCATGTAGGGTGATTTAATAGTAGAAAGCACGTGCCTTTAACTTTCCTGAGCATGTAAGGGGAAAAGAAAATTGAAGTGAAGTCCCTAAATTAT
Organism: Cassiopea andromeda; assembly: GCA_018155075.1. Lineage (NCBI taxonomy): Eukaryota > Metazoa > Cnidaria > Scyphozoa > Rhizostomeae > Cassiopeidae > Cassiopea > Cassiopea andromeda. The sequence continues at coordinate 85,834 of WIPJ01000250.1, forward strand.
GCTTCAATCTACGAGAATGTGAAATAGAAATGTAAATTCCAGAGTTGGAGTAAACTGTTATGCTATTTTTTGCTACAATGTTCGATTTGTTATGGGATATATAGTAGGTTATGAAAAGAATCCTGAATGAATTTAAGCATTTAACATCTTTTTATAGCATATTATCAAGGATTGATACACTTTGTGAAGAATGCCTTAAATAATTCAAAAGATAATACGCTAAAATACCACTTAAGAACATAGTGAAGCACATGAGACTTATATTTTTGAATGTAAATGGCATGTATATCAATGGCTGCCTCTCTCTTTCACAGATGGTATGGCTGTTATCATTAACATGACAGGCAAAAAGCACGCTTTAAACTTAGACAGAGCTGCTACAGTTGTCAACGTTACCTCATTAAATGAAAAATGCCCTGAGAATTTGATGACATTCTTCAAGAAAGATCTTGCAATGTTACTCTCCATATTCGATTTGGAAATGCCTAGTATTAATGCAAAACGACTGCATGAACTCGTTGAGCTTTATGGAAAGACGTTTGATACCAAGGCAGAAGCAACCTTTGAATGCTTAAAACTAGAAGTTGAAGATAGTATACCAATGTACCTGAAGCCAGCTTCACTTGACTACCAGGGCTTGAAAGACGATCGTACGTATATTGTAGCAGGTGGCACTAGAGGTATCGGTTTAAAAACTGTGCAATGGATGGCATCAAGAGGCAAGAAAATTTAGCATCGATGATGATGATGACTATTTTTCATCAACTCCTTATTTTGAAGGCTCAATATTGCATACATCATATAACATATTGCATCTGTTGAAACATGTTTGTTTCTACTTTTAAGGGAAAAAATTTCTACAGTCATTTGTCCATTTTCATATATCTTCATATATTTAAGAAGCATGCCCTTCAAGTGTAAAATAACCAAATAGCTATCAATAAATGCATCTAAGTATTACAGATAAACCTGATTAATATTTAGATATAAGCAATTTATGTCCTCGCTGACTAAAATATTATTTTTCTTGCCCTTCCTTAGGAATGAGAATTTGTTTTCATCGAGCTTATTATTATTAAGTATTTCAACAACTCAAAATAATGAAGGCAGATTATAATTCATATTATCCTGCTTCTCAAGATTGTGTTGATATTAATAATTCAACAACATGTAAATCTGTTTTGTTGTGGGCAATAAAGCAGATCATATGTTGTTGAATTTTTTGACGCATGAGCACAAATAAATTCCTCCTTAAATTAATCCAGGTGCACAAACAATACTAGTGATTGGGGTATCTCCTGTCTCTCATGCTACGCAAATGGCATTCGAAGAACTGAAAAGGAAGTTCCAAACCAATGTTGTTCATGTGAGGGCTAACATTGCAAATGAAGAAGAGATGTATATAGTTGATGAAATTCTTGATGAATTGCCCCCTGTAGCAGGTTTAATCAACAGTGCAGGAGTATTAGATGATAAAGAGATATGTAAAATTGATAGAGATAGCTATGGAAAAGTCATGGGTCCTAAAGTAAATGGTAAGTCATTCTCTTATGACTGCCAGAATCGTTTGGTTTGATGAACATGTTGACTTGATATGCCAATTTTTTTCATATTAGAGTCTACTATGCCTGTAGGCTATTCACTTCAACGGTAATAATTCTCAAGAATGAAATTGCTATGCACTTGTTAGATTTTTTAATATTTACATCTGATGCACGCTGGTAATACTTGGATGACCACCTTCCTTTGCCTCCCCCGCATCCAATGACCTTCTTCTTATTGCAACTGACGTGAAGCCCAATGCAGTCTGAATTTTCATGTTCATAGAGTTTCTTTCTATGTAGAGCGTAATTTAGCAATCTTCTATCAATGTTTTGCATTGAATCCAATCCTTCATATGCTCTTCAGAGTTGCTTCAATTCCTGCTCACGAACGTGTTCAAATTTTTACGTAGGAACTTTGAATCTTCATGGTTTAGTAGAAAGGAGAAAACAGGAATTAGATTTCTTTGTGCTGTACTCATCAGTTGCTTCAACTTTTGGAAATCAAGGCCAAGCTTCATACTCAGCAGCAAATGGGTTTCTTAACAGTTTTTCACATTACAGAAGATATGTTTGTGGGAAGCCTTGTCTTTCAATATGCTGGGGGGCAATGGGTGGAGCTGGAATGCTGGAGCGTAACTCAAGTGTTGCATTGTTGCTGGAAAGTGCAGGATTTTATATGCTGGATATTGACCAGGGTATTCCTTATTTTTATCGCCTCTATTCATATGAATTAATTGAATCTTCTAATGAATTAATTATTAATGAATTAATATAAGAGTCATTATCTGCCTAGGGCTGGACTGAGACTTGGAATAATCAAGTTTTCTGATTATTTGGCACTCAATGCTGTAATCTCATTTCAAATATCATACTGAAAATTCCTTGAGCGATATGATGTAATGCAATACAATGACATCACAGTATTATGAGCTATTTGCGTTTCACAAAGTGGGGCAGCCATAGTTCAACATTGGGTATTGGGGTAGATACGAATTTGGTGACCAAAAATAAAGTTTTAATGCTGTGCTTATTGTCGGAGAAAGCCATAAGAGGACTATTTTCTCTGTCATTAGAGGTTGACCATCTCTTTGTTCCTTAATTTCATCACTATGTGGATGTAGGTGAATTTTTAATCTCAACCGAAAAAGAAGGATCTGAATGATATATTCTACAAGGAAAAACTCATCTCTATTGTGCATTAAATCTCTTTACTTTTGATTGCAGCATGGAATATGAAAGAAATAATCCGTATAACTTACACCTTTTAGGTATCAAATGGATGGAGGAAATTTTGCTCTCAAACTCTGTTGAAACTTGCCTCTGCGTATGTGACATGGAATGGGAGCGATTTCTCCAAACAGTATCAAACGGTAGATCATTTTTTGAGATGATGCGTCTAGAAAAAGGTGACAGTCTTACTTCCCAAGGAGAGAACATCCTGACTGTTTTACTAAATGCGTCTTCTAGAGATGATCAAGAATATGTACTGTTGGAGTTTATTAAAAAAGTTCTGGTGTCATTCACGGGGGGAAATGAAGAAGAGATAGATTGTTACGTTCCATTGGTTAATTATGGTGTTGATTCCGTTGGCGCATCCCTTTTCAGGTCAAAGATTTTGCAAGATTTCAATATCGAGCTTGAGGTAACAGGATGTTTAGTTGAATTTTTCAAGTTTAGGGAAGAATGTAAATAGAAAGCGGATAAATGAAATGAAATTACTAAGATAGCGACATCTTGAAAGAGCTAACTTTTATTTACTGAGCTCGGATTGAGATATGCGATCTGATATTTGAGTGCATATGCGTTTCTAGAATGCCCCAATGCAAGAAAAGTCAATTTCACACGAGTTACGATGATGGGATGTGCTACTATACGTTCACATGGTCAATATTGAAGATAAAAAATCCCAAAAACCAATAACTAGATAGACTATGAAACAAGAGCTTGGGAGTACTTAGTTCCATTTCATTAGCTTTTTCAGGCTCGCCTGATGAATGGAACTGAAATTAGAGCATTCCCAGAACCTTTGGGATTTACGATTTTGTCTACGAAGGCCACTTTAGCAAGCCTTGTGCAACTGGTTACCCCTACGTTGGTGATTACCCTGAAAGCTAACATTTCCTCTCAGCTGCCATCTTTATTTTTTATCTCCTGCCTTGGGCAGGAAAGTGCACACTTTTTATGCAAGCGTGCGAGAATGTTGTATCTGTCTTCAAAACCGCATTCATGGATTTGTAAGAATACTAACATTATAAAATTTAAATATTGTCGTACTGAAACGAATTACAATCGTCCATGCTTGCTATGAAAGATAAAGCAACTAATCAGGTTTTCTGAGTGATTTGATTTTAATCCAATAGATTTTTTGGATGTAATTAAACTCTCTTTAAATTTTCAGGTCTTCTTCTTCATACTACCAGAGACAACACCAACAGCTCTCACCAAGGTCTTGCTTGACAAAATTAATGCATCGAACGTTGTATCTTTTGAGCCTTTAGAGGAAATAGCTCTTCAAGAGGAAAGTAAGAATACAGTTATGAATAGTTGATGGTTTTGAATTTCTGCTTTTTGAGAAGCGCAAATTAGTGTTATTATTTCATTGAGTTTTATACAAACAGAAAACTTCTTTTCCTCATTCCATCATATGTTACATCTCCAAATTCTACAAGGTTGATTGATTATCAATTAGTTTGTGTGAAGAAGAATGTTTATGAAGATTGCAAAGAGAAGAGTGAAATTACCTGGATGTTTTCCTACTTTGATCATGTACTAGGACATAAGCAATATTATTGAACTTCCTGATAAATATTTCAAGGTATTAACGGTATTATGCTGTTTTGTTTTAAAGAGAATGGGTTCCTACATAGACGTAATACTGCTGGAAGGCGTTTTTACTCATTTCGCACTGTTGCTCCACAACACAAAGATGACGTCAATAGGCTCATTCTTCCAGAAGATTACCTAACTGCAATTTATGATCCACCTGATGCGACGGCAAAGATATTCATAGTACACCCATCTCATCGCTACGCAGGCATATTTCAGGCAGTTGCCAGTGGAATGAAAGACCAGGTACACCAATTGTTATATGAGTCTGCAAATCCTTTATATGAATTGCGTCTCAATGTTAAATTTTTGGAAGATTGCTTGAAGTATGCCTTGTTTTTTCAAGTATAATTTTTTTAATAGAAGGCCAAAGATACATACACTGTATTTGGTAAAAATAGATGCAGAAATTGGGCATCAAATGGAAATGAAATTGTTGGAGGTTAAATGTATGATAGTTTCCAGATAAATTTGTAATCCCCAATATTTGTCATTCAAGATCTTTTTTATTTGTCTAGGAATTATTTTCACTGTACGCATTTGGTTATCAAGATCCTGGTTACATTGGAGAGGATTATAAATCTGCGAGAGTGCTAGCAGAAGCTTGTACTGAATTACTTTTACGAAAAGAACCAAGTGGGCCTTACTTTCTCGCTGGCTATTCGTTTGGTGGCATTGTTGCTATAGAGATTGCCACCATTTTGCAGAATACTGGAAGGACTGTTGCCTTGCTGTCAATGATCGATACCTTTCTATGGGCCCCTGAGTCAGCATACAATTCAAAAGCCCTAATGGAACTCTTTTCAAACTCATTGGAATATGGCATCAATGTAATTGGATTTCAGCTTTTGTTCATATTGTAAAGATATTAGTTCTTTAGTAGTTACAGTAAATCAAGGGCTTGCGAAAAGCTGTATCAATGGTGATCTAAATAAGTGTTTTGAAATGCATGCTTGCAAAAATTAGTGAGTTGAATTTTCATGTAATTTTGTGCTGTTGTCAGCAAAACAGGATGTTGAAGTCTGAATCGTCAGTGTATACGACCATTCTCATTTTAACATGAAGTGATCAGGATATAGTTTAAACTAAGACCATAAATTACATGAAATCAGCAGAGTATTAATGCCACTTCAATATCTGGGAAGTTTACACCAAAGATGGCAAAAGTTTTTTAAAATGTGCAAATTGTTTATGACATTACATCGTGGGGCATTTTGTCACATGTACCACGAAAAATTTTGCCATGTTTATTCTGAAAATGTAGAAATTAGCTAAAATTTTAAGTTATTTTCAAATTTAATCAATTAAAATATCCAAGTGCTAAAGCATCAATAATTGTAACCAAGCAAGTTAGAGGGATTCAGATGAAGCAAAATATGAATTGTTGGAATGATGTAATATGGATTGTCACATCTTTCACACAACCTCTGCTAAATTTGTTGCTGGATGCAACATTGTTTTGCAAATATTGAAGAGTCGGAGCATTTATTTCCATGAAAAAGATATTTTAGGCCTATCTTTCAGATGCATTCATTAGCATTTTTGCGCATTTACTTCAGACTTTTCTCGCTGAATCTCCATCACGCCAGGGTCGTCCTATATTGTAAGAGGCTCTTACTTTTTCTCATTTCTTTGAATTCATTTATCATTTATTGATCTTCATTTTAATTTTCATTTGCATCCATGCATCAAAAATCAGTTCAGAGTTGATACACTACTCTGCCTGAGGTTCATTATGGGAACATTCATTTTACACAAAATTGTACCTGTTTGTAATTCTACCAATAGACAAATTTCATTATTCGAAAATAATGCCTGTACTGCATTAATTATCACCAAGATTCTAGAACAAAACCTTTACGAATTCAACATCTCAAAATTAAAGAAAGTTTCGAAAAGTTTCCTCAAAAACAGGGAACATTTCATTCTGCTTGTGAGATTTTTCAACTTACAAGTTTTGTGGTAAGAGCTATTGAAGAATGTTCTTTGTCTGCAAAATTGTTACTTGTGAATTATGCTTCATTTACTTAATTTCCAGGAACAAATCAAAGAATTTTTTGAGCGAATTGCACTGACACAGCTAAAGATCACAAAAAGGGAATATAGTGATGAAACAAGCCAGATGGACATTCATGAAATTGCTCTTTACTTGTCTAGCAAAGCAAAAATGCTGGAGAGAGAGATTCCTGATTGTAGAGTCCTGCTGCAATCGATTTTGGATGATAACAAGATTGCAAAATCAGCTACATTCGATTGGTACCCACCAGAAGTAAGCAATTAGCTTCATTGAAATTGGAAAGTCATTTTGTATTCCATACTAGAGGATGATACATTAAATTATCAAGTAGATATATTCTCAAGCAAGGTTGGCCTAGCCTTCAGTTATGCAAGGCTTTGTTATAATCCCGTGAAAGCCTAGAAAACACTGATAACATTTTAAATATGTTATCCGGAAACATTTAATATCTTCAATGAATAAAAGTTATCTGGAGCCATGATGCACAAAATGCTTCAATAACTTATTAGTTTATCCGCAGAATAGGTGAAATAACATTATATTTAATTTGCTCCCCTTTGTACCATTACCACCAATTAATGATTAAAATTTTCTCACTTTCCGATGCACCTCTAGAGCATGTACAAAGGACCAGTTCTTTACTTCCAAGCCGAGACATGCTTATGCAAGAAAATCCAGACGAATGCAGCCACTAGAAAATGCTTTTGTAGAAGAGCTGTTGGTACTGCATTTGACTGTTGGTCATCTCTCTTTGCTGGTAATACACTTCTTGTCCAATGTTCAGGAGATCATTTTTCAATGGTCGAGAAAAGTAGAGGTCAAGATATTGGGAAAATACTCGCTACGTCTGCGTCACTTATGTTTAGGAGACACTCGCCTCTTGCACGTGCACTCAAGTTAAATGCAAATCATGATACAGCCAAAGATATCTGCAAAAGCCGTGGCATGAAAGTCTGCATGATCAAAGGATCAGGTAGTTTCTTAAAATTCTATACGTATTGCAAAAGGTTTTATTACTCATGCTGGCAATTTCGTTTCCTTGAGGGAATGAATACATGTGACCATACTTCATGTGTAGTTAGCAACATGCGTGCAAAGATATCTAGTTTCATATAGATCCCAGTTTATACTGTAAGTTCATAGCTAGTCTATGTTTCAATAGCTAGTTCAACATCGTTAAAGTTAATGTTTTGTCTTGGCAGCTTTTCATTGGCATAGATAGCAAGGTAAAAAACCGCTGCTCTGCCTCTGCTGCTGCAGCATACTGTATTCATTAAGAACAAGCTATTCCAAATGTGTATTAGTTTTCCATGCCATTTCCTTACGCTATCTTTTGTCTACTATGAATTAGCAAAACTTTAAGATGAAATTATTTTTTCCTGATACAATTCATCATTTATTTCATAGTATTTGGGAAACGTGTTTGTAATGGATCCATCATTTATGATGAACGAAGCAGACTAATCATATTTGAAGGGAAAAACTTTCTGTTCGATAACATGAAGATCAATGAGGATGGTAAAATTCTGAACATTCACATCAACTTCTACTGATTCAAATCATTTAGCTTGTGAATTCATCATCCCATGTGCATAATGTGCAATCTGCAATCTTGTTCATGGGGTGATGAGTATTTGTTACAACGAACTTCGATTCAGTCTTTGAATCTTTCCTACACATATTTCTCATGAAGACAGATGGATGGATAACAATATTGATTTTCAAATTGATGATTGAATCATGCTGCAACTGCAACCACGTTTTCGATCATGATTCAAATAATGCTTTATTGGATTTTTTACCAAATGGTTTACTTTTTTCGTTTTTAGATGTTATCAGCATAAGAAAGCTCAGCACAATGGCATTGCAAAAATCGTTTCAATCATTGGATTTTTCAAATCAAGGCCTTCATTCTGGTTTTGTTTTCCAACTATTGAAGCACAAAGTTGTATTTATGTGCTTCAACAAAAGAGATTTCAAGAATCTTAGATATCTGCTTGAGGCAATATTTCGTATCAAGCTTCTCGTGTAATTAGTATCTTAGATGTACATTTAGGACATGTAACATTTCATCCTGAACTATCCGTTCATTCCATGCTATAATAGATTATAGTATCCTCAACAGCTTCATTTTAGTACTAGATTATAAACATATTTGATCTTCTTTTCACAAGAGGCCTAAAGAAACCATTTTTTCACCAAGGTACTGATTAGTCATCTTCACAAATGATCTCTATTCAGCAAACCAATTTGAATGAAAGTAGAAGAAAAGCGCAATTCTTTCATTTCTAAGTAGGATGCCGAGAGAGATTATCTTTAGTTATAGGTAAAAGGTATTGCAAGCTAATTCTATGTTGAAGGAAAAGCTACCCAAAAGCTGCAAGTTCTAGATTTTGCTATTGATATTGAATCCATTTTCATGAAAGAAAAGGCAGTATGTTTTTGCGTTTTCTTGACAAAAGAATAATGGAAGTGACATTGTTATGGGTGGTGAACAATGCGGCTAAACTGCTATCAACTTTCTACGGGAGTTCGCAAAATGATTCTAACAAGCATAGGCGCCTAATCTTGATTGGCTGAAAAAGAAATCACCATTCAGGGAATCTGCTTCGTAAGTAGCCAATGATATTGCGAGAATTCGTGCTATGCTACCATGACTACAAAATATTTACTTGAAACACATTTTTGATATTAACTTCATACTGTTAGTAACCATTGGCACGATTAGTAATTCAATCCAATCGCTCTACCCGAATTCATTGAGCTCTGTATCATAGACGCGGTCAGTCAAACCTAATTAAATCCAAAATCCAGGTATTGTGGAGCTTGGGGTAAGAGATTGTGATTACACCTACAGCAGCCTCTGTTCAATGAGCTTCCTATTCAGCTTTGTTGTAAAAAGTTATTGATTTTAGTTTTAACTATTAGTATATAATGTTCATTAGCAACATCTAATTTGGCCACATTGATGATTCCTTGCTCTCAAATTTCGTGGTGTATACGATTTTGTATAAGAAAGTGATTTTTATCAGAAAGTAGTACTCAGCTGCTCAAAAAGTTTTAAAAATTCAGTAATGGACTTCTGAGCCTTAAGAAGGTTTTTTAGAGTTTGTGTATTTAAAATTCGAGTGATCTGTGCACAAAATGTCATGTATGTGAAGTTGACTGCCCTCAAACAGTTTAACATCTGTTATTTGCTATAATTTATCATCAATTCAATTGTACATGGAGCTTTTTCACTTTCCATTAATGTGCATGCGCAAAAACATATTAACTAAAGATGTTTTGTGAAGAAAGTCTTAAGAAAGCTTTGATACTGGAATCGTGAAAAGAAAAGAAAGTTTCAGAAATGAGCCAAAAATACTATCATATAAAAAAACGTGTAGTTCTTCAATTATATTTGTTAATTGTGATGTTAATATCAGTATAAGCAAAAAGTAACTCTTTTGACTGTTTTTGCATGACTTTTATTGTCTCCTTTTTCTGCTTGCATTAATTTTTTGAGGTCACCAAGAAACTTGAAAACGACTTTATAAAAACCACAAAACTATAACAATTATGTACATCACATCATTTCAG
>WIPJ01000250.1:97916-113396 GCA_018155075.1 Cassiopea andromeda
ATGCCTCACTCAACGGAGGCCTTAACTTACAGGTCATGCGAAGGCCTTACCATACAGGAAGCAACTGTCTTGCCGTTTTATATTGACTGGCAGGAAATTGCATCATCGAGAAATGACAGGGCTGCAATTTTGGCCGCCTCCTCTCAACAGATCCAATAAGGCTTATCTTCTTTGTGTACTAGTCTCTGATTTCATCAAAAACTGAACTTGAACAGGAATTCGCATATCGCCATGCTGCATTTTTTTCAAAACATCTTTTCAATTCCTTGAAGCCTTGTGTTCGGCCCTCCTTCTGTCTGTAAGGAATCATATTTCATTGGCTTGCAGCGATCAAGGTGTCTTACCATTGGCTTGCAACGGTCAAGGTGTCTTGCCATTGGCTTGCAACCGTAAATCAAACTAACTGTTGCTCCCGCCATTATTTTGCAACCCCTCAGAACTGCTTTTCATTGGTTAGCTCACAGATGACGAAGTTCGCGTCGTGTAATAGCATGAGGGACTCCGGATAATGGCCAAGGGGCTATTGAGAACAGAGCCGCCAACTGTATTTTCCCCTTCGATTTGACTGGTGATGATCAGACCAGACCCAAATTGGGTTATGACGATAGAAGGGCTGAGCCAAAAGAAGGACTGCGCCATAAGCATAAGCGATTGGGTTATTAACTGCAAACATTTCATCTACATGTATTAGATCATGTATTGATACCCTCTGAAAAGAATATTCTGAGAACTCTGAACAGAGGATTCTGTACTCAACCAATAAAGAACTATGGTGTTCCAAGAAACTGAAGATGTCAGCGAGGTTTGCATCGCTGGAAATCTGACGGTTGCAGCTGCAACGGTTGCAACCGTCTGCATCCGCCCCTGTTATGTCACATGTTGTTGACCATGCCTCACTACCATACATAAGGACAGGGTATACATAAAAATCCAGTACCCGAAATCTGACCTTCATACTTAGAGAACGAATTCTCAGGATGCTGTCCAATTTGGAGAATGTGGACTTAACCACAGCAAGTCTTTGTTTCACCTCATTCACACACCTTTTGCATCTCTACTGCTCTCTCAGTAATCATTCTCAATACAAAGATGGCATTTCTCCACCTTCACTATCACTAAATAACACGCATAGATATATACAAATAACTCTAATTTGACTTTTAAGGGGTGCAATTGTTGTCAGTAATGAAAGTGCCCTTCTAAAGAGCGCCTCCCAGCACGCATATATGTAAAAATAATAATGAAATGACTTGTCTAGCGTTTTCCAAAATGCCTCAAAGTACTTTCAGATCTTCAAATGAAGTATTTCATCATAGGAACTATGACACAGAAGCGTACCATATCGTACAGCTTCTATCACCTTTTTCAGTTGTTTGAGCAAGCAGTTGAAGCACATATGCATATAAAAGAAACTTCCACCTGTCAATCAAAACTAGGCGTCTTGCCCAAAAATGGCATGGTTGGCAATACTGTTCCTTGAGTTATACTCTACTGAAACTGACAATGCCACCAGACAACAAATCTTGAAACATAGGAACAGTCGTAATCCAAGGCACTTCCCAAATCGCCCAAGGCGCTATGTCATTGTAATTTTATATTTTAAGGTCACCAACACAAGCTCCTCCACATTCACCACTGCGTAGGCGTTTGAATCCAACCTTTCAAACCATTATGGGTCAGTCATTTTATAATCTTAGGTACTGGAGGGAGGTGAGTTAGAATTAGGGAGGATATCAAAACTTTTGAAAGGACAATAGTGATCATGAAATACTTCTTGGAAATGTTTTTGAAGTTTAGTATGAGACCTTGCACTTATTTACGAATGGAGTATGAAAGACTTTCGACTACAATAGAAGGGGCACTAAACTGTTGAACAATTTTTAGATTGTAGCCTCGCCCAGTTGCCAATATTTATCATAACTCTGGATACTGGGGGACGGACTCTGGCTCATTACAGTCCTTCCCCATCTCCAAAAAGATCTCTTAATAGCATTTCTTTATGCTTGAACGACATTGTTTTGCACATTGTCAAGCACAATCATGAACATAGGAACCGTGGGAGACAGGAGGCACGAGCCTCCTACTATTTTGCCAATTTTCCCAATTTGTTATACACTTCTTAAACACTTGCAAGTATCAAGACTAATTTACTTCTTTTGGTAATGATTGCCAAAACCTAATTCCAATGTACCTTACTGTTTTAATCCCTTAGCTATCGTATTTGCCCTCGTTAGTAATACTATTAATTTTGACCTCATTATTGCGAAAACATGGCGAATATTGAATTACACTTCAGCTACACCTACGCAAAATGAGGCCTTTGAAATTTAGTCATTTGCTACATAATAAAAATGTTTTTCAAGGGTGCACAGCAAACTCCCTGCTTGCTCTTAAAGCTAAAGTAACTGCTGTTATTGTCAAAGTGGCTAGTAGCTTTTGCTTCTGAAATATCTTAATTTCTCTTAAAGTAGATGGCAGAAACTACTTCTCTGTTAATTTCCAACCTACCTATCTTCCTTGATCGCTATGTATCTGATATATTTATGTGCAAAGCGAGCTTCAAACCATATAATTCCTAGCAAGACTAGTCCACAGCTGATAAAAAAGTTATGGAACTACGGTATGAGAGGCAATACTGGGAGTTGGTTCCAGTCGTATCTAGGTCGGAGGAAGCAATACTGTTCTGGAAATGGGCAGAGATCCATAGTTAGTGAAGTAACCTGTGGTATACCTCAAGATTCCTGCTTGGGGCCTCTGCTTTTCATCATTTATCTAAACGAATTTGGAAAATGCTTAAGATTTTCAAAGGCAAGTGTCTTCGCCGATGATACTACTGTAACGGTCATATCGAATGATTTCGAGAAGCTTCTGCATAAAGCACATCAAGAATTGTTCAATCTCTCAGAATGGATGAGAATAAATAAGTCAAGTCCTAACCCAGAAAAACAGAATATATGATCACATGTCATTCCCATAAATTGAACACACTGAATACATCAAATCCACTCACAATAAACCGAACAGATATAAAATTTGTTACGAAAACGAAATCGCTTGGTATAGTAGTTGACGACAATCTATGGTGGGATGAGCAATATAAAACTTTAAAAGGCGAAATCTATGGAGGACTTTCACCATTAAAAAATTAGGAAGTATCATTCCCCAAACAAAACTGTATGGTGTCTACTATGCCATCGTCAAAAGCCATTTACGCTATACCAATGAAATTTTGGGGTAGCCTTCCATAAACTAAACGTGATGCCCTGCAACACCTGCAAGACAGGGCCCGGACAGTAATCGAAAACGCCAGATTGAAAGTAAACTGGTCTTGTTGTCAGATGCAGTAATTTTGATGTGGTCATTTTTTACGAAAAAGTTTTGCAATTGTTTATTTAGCGGCATGCGTATAATATGAGCTCCTGCTCATACCCCCGTCTGGGTAGAAAGGACAATCTTAATCGTTTTTTGTTGTTAAGAGTAACAAGGAGTTAATGTTTGAGTTGAAGATAGACAGTACGCTTCTACTACACCAAATACTTTTCATTTGTTTTTGTGCTCTTCAACGTTCCAAAACCCTAGATCTGACATTGTGACTTGCTGAGCGTTGAGAACAGTATCTGATTTCATCGATCAGTCATGGCATACAAAGTACTTAATAAATTAAGTCCGGAATAGTTATATGGGTGCTGCGATGCTTTCCAATGGACCTGGTAAGGAATCTGGGCAACTTACATGATCAAAGCTGCAAAATTGTGCTGCTAGAATTCAAAAAGCAGGAGCGATCAGTGCTTATGATACTTCTGCTTCCATTGCATTAAAAGAAGGTCACTTCTATCGTTGTGATGCATTGTTTCCACAATCTTGCAGAGAGAGCAATTAGGCTAATTGCCACTATTTTGAAGCATGATGTTACAGTATAAATAGAGAAGCAGCCTCCATGGTATATAAATCCGTAAGCTGTTCTGCACCCTGTTACTCTTCAATTTAGTTGCTAAAACTGTACAAAATGACGATACTGATTTATATGTATCCTTCATGAATGCAAAATTGGCCCAAAGTAATTTTTTTCGTTTGTGCTTATTTGTAGAACGGTTTGAAGCAAGTATCTAAATAAGCGCCTTTCCTATTAGCAGTTAATACGTCGTAAGTAGATGTAGCACCATTAGTTTAAGTTTAATACTATGTATGTGCAGTTCCTATCATGGTCACCTGAAGAAACAATCTACTAAGATTGAAGGGGCTACCTCAAAAGAATCTTAATATGAAAGTAAACCAAAGTCAGACTGCGAGAAAAGCTAAAATAGCTTCGAGAAAAGGGCTCATAATGCTCTGAAAAGGGGCTAGCATGCTTTTACGAGAACTATGTAGTTATATGGGAGCTATTCAGGGTTGGTGCAGGTAGAGAGTTAGAGGGGCTACGTAGGCCTCAAATCCTCCATCTGCACCATCCCTATATAACACGCATATATGTAAAAATAATTCTTTTAAGGGGTGCAATTCTTGTCAGTAATGAAAGTGCCCCCCTGACTAGAGCCTCGCAACACCCCGCTGTTGAAGAGAAAAACAGTGGAACATAGACCATATTGAGTTACACAACGTCCCGTTGGGTCAATCCTAAATTCTCAAGTGTAAGCACCCGCGTCTGTTATATTTCTGAAAAGGGGACCAAATTCATCCCAAACCTAGGACATAGAAACTAGAAAGAAGGGGCGCTTTCAAAGAAAAAGCATAAAATCTAAGGAAAAGGGTATTTCAGCATCAACTCAGAGGACTAAAAATATAGAATGTCTCCAAGAATTTGTTTATAGATTTGTACAATATATTCAACAAGCAAGAAATGCATACAATTATGCATGAGCGCATTTTTGCTAAAAAATATGTCTCGAGTTAGAAAGTCTTATATATTTTTCTGTTGTTTTGAAATCCTAGTGAGATGAACACCTGGAAATAGAACAAGTTCTATCGTGGCTTGTAAACTTTATAGGTTGGCTAAAATTTACACCGTTTGGCTTTCCAAAAAAATTGTATAGCTTTTCCATTGATTCAGAGAAAAATGAGGTAAAGTATGTGCTAAGAATCAGTGAAAAGTGTTAGTTTTCTAAAGCCTCTGACGCTGGTGGTTAAAATTGATAGCACAACATCACATTTGAAGCTGGTTGAGAAAAGCTATGTCATATACTAATCACTGTTAAGAACTAGCAAAAGTGCTTGTTCATGAAGGGTCTTTCATCAAACATAGCCATCAAAGCTACATTTCTGTTTGTCGTATGCTGGCGAGATGTCAAATTGACATGGTTATGGTATGGGACATGTGACATCTTTTTTTGCAAAGTGCAGAATTATCGGAATCCATTTTTGAAGAAACTTTCAGAATTATTGACAATGTGTTGGAAAAATAGTGCAAACTTGGAAAAATGCAAAACGAATGTTCTCTTTGGAATGAAACTATTTAAAATAATCAAGAATAGCGGTCAGATCTCGATTATATGAATGAGTTTGATGAGACAGAGATATAAGCCCAGTGCTCAAAAACGAAGGTCGTGTCTTGTCTTGAAATATGGGCATATATGTTATCGTGCTTGTGCAATATCGTGCTTGTGCAATTATGGGCCATATTTTTCAGACATTTGCAGAATTAGGCATCAAAATGGGAACCAAAATCAGACACTCCCGCTCAACACTAACTACCCCTCATGGGCTACCCCTAATCGGCGAGATAAATCGAATCAGAAACACCGCAGCTCTAGGTTAAACCAAAATTTAGAAAATGACTTGTTTTCGCTTCCAGAAAACTACATAGGTATCCTCAAGCCTCCTAATTTCTCTAAAGTAGGGCACTTAATCATACATAGAGAGCATAGAGAAGGAGAGAGGGGAAAGACCTCATTGTAAGTGCTGAGATCATTGGTCGAATGCTTAGAAAGGGGGTGCAATTAGCCATTTGACATATGCCTATCTGTAGATATCATGGAAGCAAAACACTTCACAAGCAACATAAAATCATTAGAAAATGCAAAATCTTTTCCATAAGACACAATTCTAAGAGAATTTGTATTTTTGCTGCATTCTTTCCATACCGATAAGTGAGGACATCCACTACGTAATATGATGGATTTTAATATGCTGAAAACATGCTATCACCCAAACCATGATCTGT
Organism: Cassiopea andromeda; assembly: GCA_018155075.1. NCBI lineage: Eukaryota > Metazoa > Cnidaria > Scyphozoa > Rhizostomeae > Cassiopeidae > Cassiopea > Cassiopea andromeda. The sequence goes on from WIPJ01000250.1 coordinate 104,074, forward strand.
TGGTACTGCAGATGTTTACTACAGCACGAAAAAGTGGCAACATTCTTTTCACATGCTGACAGACTTTTTCGTCCGACACTCGTCTTCAATTTCATGTGATATGATGCGTCTAATTGGCCCCAAAGAGTGGCCAATCAGGATCTATTGACTGTTGTTTACTTGAAGAGTCCTAATGACAAAAGGAATTCTTTTTGTCTACACAAGGCTGGTTTTCTAAGTCTTTATGTAAACAGATTCCAAAACACTTAAATCAAAAGGACAATCTTGCTTGTCTATGGATCCGAAAATTGTCGTCTGCATACGTTTTGCCACACCCTGGATTTGTAATAAGATGTTGTTCTATGGCTGACTCAATCATTTTAAGAGTTGTTGTTTTTACACATACGAAGTGGCTGTTCTCTTACGGTATTACTTTTCTTCCTGTTGCTCGTGAGAACATGTTGCTTTACTCGGCCATCTATTCTCTGCGTAGTGCGTCCTACGTACCGTGCTTCACATCGGCTCATAACTTCCTAAACTACACAATTTTTTGAGCGGTAGGAAGGCTATTCTTTATAACAGATGGTAGCTTAACTCTAGTGTTCTAAACGAGACAGGGCTTCACAGCATAGAAAGGAGATGTAATGTCTTTGCTAATTTGATTTTCAAACTTCGATGAAGCACTACCAATCCAGGGCAAATGTGGATATACCGGGAACTTCTCTGGACCAAATGATTTTTCTTTTGCAAAGCTGTCTAGTTTTTGTTTGATAAAGGAAAGTAGAACATCTGCTGTATATCCGTTTTCAATGAGCAGTTGTTATATTTTGCCGATCTCTTAATCCAATTTGGTCTTAGAGCAAATCGTAAGTGTCTTGTGAACAGGGACGCCAGAGCACGGAGGCGAACGGGGGCAGCGCACCAGCTGCCCTCAAAGAGTGAGGGAAAGGGGGCCAAAAGTGCCCTTTTATGCTGTCTACTGATTCTATTTTTTCACATTTTCTTCTTGTATTCATTCTTCTCTCAGGCTCGATCTCCCTTTATCCTCAGGAATTTATGGCTTACCAGGAAATGCAATAATGGTTGGGAGAATACGTTTATGAAAAGTAACCCTTAAGTTCAAATTCTGACGTCATTGTGACGTCAAAATTGGTTCAAGTGCTCTTTTCCAAACTTCTTCCCCTCCATACCTACTATTGTTCGCGCGTCTCTACCAGTAAACTAAGGATTTAGTAAGGCTAATCTTCCATGTCTTTGGGCTAAAGAAATTCCAACGGATGTATCCGACCTTTCATATTCTTACGAGTGTCGAATGAGCAAAGCTTTCAGTAAGTGAAACGAATGTTGCCGCTTGTTCGTGCTGTGGAAACAATAACCTACATTTCTTATCCGTTTGCGAGAATATCTGAATACCTTGTTCTGAATGCAGCAATCAAACATATGTCGATGAGGGGAAACACAGTTTCAAGGTAATTAGTAAACCCACTCAGTTAATGAATATTGAATTTAATTGAATAGAAGAATGTTGAGAGCTAATTTATTTCGCTCCTTTGAATTTTCCTGACGTCCACGTCATCCTCTACTTCCATTGCTCTTCCCTTGTTTCTTATGCTTGATCATAGCTGATTATTTATTTTTCATCTCCGCTGTTCCATCCTTCTTTTGCTAACTGCATTATTGATGCCATTGACGCTGGAACAGTATCATTACTAACCTGTGTCACTGTGACTATGCAAACTTACCAGAAATATCAGAGCAATGTTCCTTTCTGGTCGTTGCTATCATAAATTTAGAACAAATGCAACTCAATACTAGCAAGTGTTTAGTATGGATCAATTGTACTTGAAATGTTGCATGTTGCGCTCAACGTCTCGTCTCAAACATGATTTTTCTATTCTTACCAATCCACCCTTCAAATCAATTACGTTGCATAAGAGTGAGACTTATCTGTCGTAGACTATTTAAGAAATGAATTACCCCCATCATATTGTCTCCAACTCAAAGAAAAAGAAAAATAGGCAAATACAGCTAACCGTGATGCAGAAAGGAGAAGGCTGCTGTGACTTTAAAGAGAAAGGGTGAGGTGTATGAAAGACATTTGAATAGTATAGTGAATGGAATATTCAATTTATTAATCGACATTATAGGCAGCAAAATAAATCATACGCTGCTATACCACATTCTTTTCATGCTTACCTGAAGTGAATGAAATGAATGGTCTAGCGTTTTCCAAAATGCCTCAAAGTACTTTCAGATCTTCAAATGAAGTATTTCATCATAGGAACTATGACACAGAAGCGCACCATATCGTACAGCTTCTATCACCTTTTTCAGTTGTTTGAGCAAGCAGGTGAAGCACATATGCATATAAAAGAAACTTCCACCTGTCAATCAAAATCACGCGTCTTGCCCAAAAATGGCATGATTGGCAATACTGTTCCTTGAGTTATACTCTACTGAAACTGACAATGCCACCAGACAACAAATCTTGAAACATAGGAACAGTCGTAATCCAAGGCACTTCCCAAATCGCCCAAGGCGCTATGTCATTGTAATTTTATATTTTAAGGTCACCAACACAAGCTCCTCCACATTCACCACTGCGTAGGCGTTTGAATCCAACCTTTCAAACCATTATGGGTCAGTCATTTTATAATCTTAGGTACTGGAGGGAGGTGAGTTAGAATTAGGGAGGATATCAAAACTTTTGAAAGGACAATAGTGATCATGAAATACTTCTTGGAAATGTTTTTGAAGTTTAGTATGAGACCTTGCACTTATTTACGAATGGAGTATGAAAGGTTTTCGACTACAATAGAAGGGGCACTATACAGTTGAACAATTTTTAGATTGTAGCCCCGTCCAGTTACCAAGATTTATCATAACTCTAGATACCGGGACGTCTCTGCCTCCTTACAGGCCCTCCCCATCACCAGAAAGGTCTCTTAATAGCATTTCTTTATACTTTTTTTCCAATTTTCTGTACGCCTCTTAAACATTTGCAAGTTTCAAGACTAGTTTACTTCTTTTCGTAATGATTGTCATCTTGATTTTTGCATATGAAACTCACAGCGGTCAAATACTATTGCACAGAAATAGGTAATACTCCGCAGTGCGCATTCGCAATTAGAGCATCCATGAATCGCGTTTTTTTTTGTTTCATTCAAAGTGAGTTCTGAACTGCTTGACTGCCCTCCATGATTGTTTTTAGACATTCAAACAATTCTGCATTCCATTTATTATATCAAGCGCTTATTTTACGCTGGGAAAATATCGGCTTCCTAAACTTAAATGTTCTAACCCTCATATAAAATATGTGACCATTTAGACTGTTAGCGGACTACAAATCTCCTCGTTAAGAAGGATGTTTCAATAGAGAGAATCGATTTTATAGCTCCAGGACAAGATTTAGAGTTTGCTTTTTTTCAGCGTAAAAAAGATTCCAACGTTGTTAGGAAAAGATCAAATTTCAAATAGGCTTTTGACGTGGTCCTCAAACTACGTTGTTTTCATTCCCATTTGCATCCTTTTGCGTCTCATTGGACCTGCTGATTTGGTTTCATTAGTTATGGGCATGAAAAAAGAGGAAAAATTTGGTGGATCATCATCAATGACTGGTATTTCGACCAGTGGAGATGATCATGGCGATCGAAATCAAATTTTTGGCAAAGCAAATGTCCAAGTCTTGTGCATGAGATCAATGAGTATGCTATTTTACAAGCATTCATTTAAACTTGTTATATTTCCCTGACTCCACCCCCCACCCTAAAATGCTAAATGCAAAAATAATGCCGCCTTCTCTAGTGTACTTCTGCGAGAAGCCATTTTAAACTTTGCTTCTAACTGTCGCACTGCGCATGCGATTACATCAAACAACGTTTGGCTGTGTCATACTGCTAATTTATAAATGAAAGTACGGAGCTATACATGGAAAAATTAGGAAAGATAAAGTAGCTTGCGAAAGTACTTATATCTTGTTAGGACGTCTCACATGTAGTTATTTGCTAATTAGACTCACAGTGCTTGGAGAAGACTGTAGAGGTCTATGTCGTTTCGAGTTTGTATATTAAGGTATTTGGACTCTCAAGGCTTGGAAAAGGTTGAGGGTGCCATCACATATTAGTTGTTCGTGAGATACGTCTAGGGCTCGACTGGAAATGAGCCAACAGAATCATTATAGTTTCCAAGAAATGTTAGCATATGTGTATATCGGTAGTTTCTATTAATTAAATTGTAAGACGCACGTATATGTCCAAAAGTATTTTATATTAGTCTTTAAGAATAACTTAGGTTGAATATAAGTAACACAAGTGTAGTAATTTCGTGAATCTAGGCACACCATAGGAAACCCCGTAATAATGACTGTGCATGATGCAACATTCTATTCTATTGTTTAAGGATTAAGGCTTTTCTACCCTTGCGTCATACATGGCTAGACTAGGCATTCCAGAATAAACTAGCGTTACCTCTTGTATTGTATTTCTGCTGAGTAACGAGTACTCTATGTCGGCAAAAATGCTGATGCATCCTAACTCAGTATTTCTACATTATTTAAGAGCACCCCTCGTAGAGAACTACGATTATGACTTTGAAGAACTACAGCATTAGAACTAGGACTATGTGAAACATGAGTTAGAGTTCGTTGGTTCAATGGCAAGGACGCGAGTCATCTAGCCGAGCCATTTGTACAGTGAAGTTGGAATGAAGATAAAAGATAATAGCTATTAAAATGTCTACCCTCTCCACTACTATTCTAAAGACCGCTCGTGCGTGCATCAAGAAATCCTGACCGAATGTAAAGTAGTCCACCGAAGAAGAAGTTTCACTCAAGAATTCTACAACGACTACGATCATGATCATGATGATGATCACCTCATCTCCTCTTTCATCTTGTTCTCTCTATCGTTTCCTTCCTTAAATTTCACAGCTGCTTTACTGTTGAATGAGTTTCATATGGATTGATACAAGATAACAGAAGATCTGCTGGATAAAAAGTTGTTTTATTTTGCCGAGCTCTGAGCCCAATTTGGTTTTAGGGCAAATCTTAAGTGCCTTTTGAATAGGGACGCCGGAGCTCGGGGGCGAAATGGGCAGCGCCCCCTGCCCTTAAAAAGTGAGGGCAAGGGGGCAAAAGTGCCATTCTTATGCTGTCTACTGATTTTACTTTTTCATATTTTCTTCTTGTATTCATTTTTCTCTCAGGCTCGATCTCTTTTTATCCTCAGGAACTTATGGCTTGCCATGAAATGCAATAATGGTTGGGAAAATACGTTTGTGGAAAGAAACCCTAAGTTCAATTCTGACGTCATTATGATGTCATAATTTGTTCAAGTGCCCTTTTCCAAACTTGTTCCCCTTCTACTCTACTATTGTTCGCGCGTCTCTACCTGTGAACTAAGATTTTAATAAGGCTAATCCTCTTTGTCTTTGGGCTAAAGAAATTCCAACGGATGTATCCGACCTTTCATATTCTGACGAGTGTCTGAACTTATTCTGAATGCAACAATGAAATATATTTCGAAGAGGGAAAACACAATTTGAAAAGTGATTAGTAAGTCCACTCCATTAATGAATATTTAATAAGATTCTTTGAAATTAATTGAATAGAGGAATTGTCCTGTCATCACGTCATCCTCTACTTCCATCGTCCTTCCCTTGTTTCTTATGTTCGATCATAGCTGATTATTTATTTTTCATCTGCGCTGTTTGATCCTTCTTTTGCTAACTGCATTATTGATGCCATTGACGCTGGAACAGTATCATTACCAACCTATGTCACTGTGACTATGCAAATTTACCAGAAATATCAGAGCAACGTTCCTTTCTGGTCGATGTTATCATAAATTTTAAAAAAAGCAACTCAACTCAATACTAGCAAGTGTTTAGTATGAATCAATTGTACCTGAAATGTTGCATGTTGCACAAAACGTCTCGTCTCAAATATGATTTTCGTATAATTACCAATGCACCCTTCAAATCAATTACGTTGCATAAGAGTGAGATGTCGTAAACTATTTAAGAAATGAATTACCCCCATCATATTGTCTCCAACTCAAAGAAAAAGAAAAATAGGCAAATACAGCTAACCGTGATGCAGAAAGGAGAAGGCTGCTGTGAACTTTAAAGAGAAAGGGTGAGGTGTATGAAAGATATTTGAATAATATAGTGAATGAAATATTCAATTTATTGATCGACATTATAGGCAGCAAAAGAAATCATACGCGGCTATACCACATCCTTTTCATCCTTACCTGAAGCAGTGGCGAAGTTAGAGGTCCTGCCTGTCCTACCCAGTAGGACTAAAATATTTCAATAAAATCAAATGTTTTGAACTGTGGCTAACATTTACTTTTCAAGCGACGGTAACATTTCCCAACCCGTTAGCTCGTTATTTCATAGCGAACTCTGAAGAATTTCATAGCGAACTGGTTACCAAAGAATATCTTTGTTTTGAACCCAACTCCTACCATCTGAGATGGTAGGAGCTGGTAGAAGCTCAAACAAAAGAGTGTTTCAGCACGTCTTTGTGCCTGTACTACCTCACAATGGAAAAAAACAACCGTTCTCCTACCATATTTTACTGGTAGGAGCTAGGGCGGTATTACTGCTGCGATGTCATGAAGCTGCGCTGGACTTGAACATTTTGATTGGCTGAAGGGCTGAACACGTCATTGCCTTAGAAGCCTTTGTGATGGTAGCTCCTACCTACTTTGAAAAGTAGGAGACTTTTCATCCGTCAAAACCTCGGTTTGAAGTTACGTTGTAGCTGTGGACAGTAGTCCTAAGTTTTCCAAATGGCTGTAGAAACTAGCCGAGTAGCTGAAGACATTATTTGTGAACTTATAGAGAAATCATTCAGTGCAAGAACTGTTGGTGAGCAGAAGGAGATCTTGCAGCATAAGAAGCCCCAGCCAAAACTAGGGCCTAGAACTGCCAATCGCCAGTTTCAGGATGCATGCTATGCGAAGAAAGAATGGCTTTGTGGCTCAACTAATTTACAAAGATTGTTTTGCTGGCCGTGCCTTTTATTTGCTCCAGGAAAATCGCAAATGTGGACAAGACAAGGATATGGCGATATGCGTTGTTTTCTTTCCGATTGCAGAAAGCATGGGCGATCGCACTGCCATTTGGAGGCCTGTAAGAAATGGAAGACCTTTGATGCTACAGAAAGGGTCGATATCCTATTCTCAAGAGCGAGAAGAGAAGAGGTGCAGCGCCATAATGAGCAGGTAAGGCAGAACAGGGAGACGCTTAAAACCATTACTAAAGCTATTGTATTCTTAAGCAAACAAGAATTAGCCTTTAGGTGTCACGATGAATCTAGAGGTGGCCTTAATAATGGAAATTATTGAGAGCTACTTGAATGCTTTGCAAAATTTGATTCCGTCTTTGAACGTCGTCTCCATAGGGAGTTGACAGAAGGTGAAAGGGTACATTCTGGTGTTTTAACTGGCGTTTCTTCAGAGATTAAAAATGATTTCATTGAATGCATAGATTCTGTCATCCAAGATCAGATTGACAAGGAAATTGAAAATTGCAGATTCTTGAGCTTTCAGGTAGATGAAACAACCGATGTTTCTACTAAGGAGCAGCTCAGTGTCATAATTCGTTTAGATAGGGGAGGTGAAATAGTTGAGAGGTTTCTGAAACTTTTTGATGGTAATTCTGATAGATCTGCAGTTGCCATTAGTGATGTTGTTAGATCTATCCTTTCGAGATATGGAGAATCTTTGACGGAAAAATGGATAATGCAGACATATGATGATGGAGCCTCTGTTATGTCTGGGCAAATTGGTGGTTTGAAAACTCTCATGCATCATGAATATCCATTTGCATTTGTCTGTCATTGTGCTGCGCATAGATTGAACTTGTTTTTATGCCAAAGTGCATCTACTCTTCCTTCTGTAAAGTTTTCTTTGCAAATATCAGTGCATTTAGTACTTCACCAGTCTTAGTGCCAGAAGAAAAGATCTCTTTCATTCACAAGGCATTGAGGTTCCTCATCCTGGGGATACCAGGTGGTACCACCATCCAAGAACCATCAGGGTTATCTTTAATAAATACAATACTTTGTTGCTTATTCTGGAGAGCATTGTTGATAACCCACAAAGCTGGGGTGATGGGTCTCTGACACAAGCATCTGGCTTATTACAATATCTAAATAGTTTCTTATTTTGCTTCCTACTTTTTGTTTTCAATAAGATTTTTGAGCAATCATCAATTTTGTTAACTGTGCTCCAAGACAGGAGGATTGAATTTAGCTATGGAGCTTCTAAGATCATTAATTTTTTAAGGTATCTCATTGATATGTGCAATGATGAGACATTTACTGAGACTTATCAATCTACTGTTGATCTTGTTGAACATCCCTCATCCAGATCTGATAGGAAGCACAACTATAAGGACATTTATCTCCAGCTATTGAACTGTATGGTTTTTACATTGAGTGATAGATTTTCAGATATTGAAAATTTTGAATTTTTAGATTTGGTTAACCCAAATTTTTTCTCAATGTGGAAGAATAAAGTCCCATCAGCTAAACTCAACAAGGTGATAACTAGTTATGGTCCTCTTTTCACTTTTCCTGATCTTGAAAGTCAGTTACTATTTATCTATAAGGACAGAGACTTCCACAAGGAGAATGCATCAGAGTTACTGGAATACATATATAAGTTCAACCTACAGGACTGTTTGCCAGAGGTAGTGAAGCTATTGAAGAAGAATGGTGTCATTGCAATTTCCAGTGCCTCTGTTGAGCGATCTTTTTCCTGTTTGCTTAGAGTTAAGACATATTTATGTGGCAATATGGGACAAGAGCGTCTTGGCTCATTGTGTAGGATAAGAATACATAAAGATATTTTCATGGAACTTGAGGAGAAGAAAAAGCTGCATGACTTAATTGCTGAAAAGTTTATTGATAAGCCTAGAAGGCTAAATTTTCTTTATAAATAGATTGCATTCTTTCTTAAATTATAAATTGCTGAATAACTGAGTTGTAAATCCAATTTGCCTCTCCAGGCAAGAAGTTTGCACTGGAAAATAATCCTTAATATTTGCTGTATCATATTTGCTTTCCTTTTCTCAAACAATATTTGCAATGAGAGTCTCAATATTTTCATAGCACCATCCCACTTTTCCATGGTTATTGCTTTATGAAATACATTTGCAGAATATAATTTTACTCATTGTTTGTTATTATCATATTTTGCTTCTGAATATTTACTGATCTGGATGGAGTTCATTTGCATTCATTTAGATTGTTAATATTTTCATAGCACCATCCCACTATTCCTTGGTTGTTGGTTTATGAAATACATTTGCAGAATAGAATTTTACTCATTGTT
>WIPJ01000251.1:0-13242 GCA_018155075.1 Cassiopea andromeda
CACATGTTGAAAAGCAAAGGACTAAGGCAGTCGCCCTGAAGAACACCCTTTCGAACAGGAATAGCAGGAGTAAGATAATCATCCGTTATGACAGACGTGTGAAAATCAGTATAGAGGCTAGAAATCAATGCTTTAGCTTTAGCAGGGATATGGTGATATAACAGAACCTCTTCAATTAAGTTGTGGTGCACTTCCCCGAAAGCATTCTTGAGGTCTAATAAAGTTAAAACTAGGGAGCGCTGCTTGGTGCGTGCCTTGTCTATAATATTTGCCATCATAGAAGTATGCTCAAGAACCCCTGCGATCTTTGGAGTAAAGCCTTTTTGGATTTCGGCTTCAATAAAGTCATTTTGTTTAAGGAAAGAGAAAATAGAATCATGAAAGTAAGAGGTAAAGACTTTTAGAGGAACTGACTCTAGAGTTATGGGCCTGAAGTTGGCAGGATCATCTCTATTGCCCTTTTTATGAACCAAAATTGTGCAGGCCTTTTTCCAATTTTCAGGAATGTGACCAGATTCCCAAATAACGTGAATTATGTTCGTTAAAATGATCTTAGGTATGGACACCTCTTGAAGGGTATAATGGTTATCTTGTCCAGAGGACACGGGGAACCAGATGTCTTCATTCTCCGTATTACATTAGTAACTTTTTCATAAGATGGAGGAGATTGGTTGAAAGGAATTGAAGGGTCAGGCAGAGATGGAATCCAGCTAGGGCATTTGAATATCTTATTTGGAGTGGTTTCACTAAACAAATGAAGGAAGAATCTTGCGCAATGATCTTGCGAAAAGGAAGGCATGATAGAAGATCCTTTCTCAAGTGTATTCTTAACAAAGTTCCAAAAGTTTCGACCTATGTGATAATCATACTTGTCAGTAGCAGGCAGTTTGCTAGAAACACTAGCAGTAGTTTTCAGTGTTGAACGAAGAAGGCCAGATACATATGTAATATCTGGTAAGGCTGAGCCTTGATGTTTCAATTTGGCTAGCTCTTTTTTAAGCTGTTTAACAGTAACGTCGTTGTATTTCTGAAAATTTTCGTTAGTTTGATTAGTGGACTTACACGCTCCGTAGTTGAATTTAAAGAAATCATAAATAGAATCGTTCATAAAGTTAATAGTTTCATCCAAGGACTCTGGTTGCAATTTGATGTGTGAAAATATTGAACGAAAGTAGGTATTCGCTTCAATCCATTGTTCATTCGATTTTGGCAGCTTAATCCCTGGCTTTAATACAAATGTATTGAGTGACTCAATACACGTTTTTGTTTTATAAGAAAATCACTATTTTGCCTGAGCCTCAATTTTCTTAACTTTTCCCGAAATTAAGCCTCAGATTTTCTTACATTTTTCTTAACTTTTACTAAAATAAACTGGCTAGAGTGACTTACACTTTCGTTAATACTATTGTATACTTGAATTTGAATTCCATCTTTAACATTTTGAATACAATAACGACAAAATTACCGATTTTTGGCCTATAAAAACACTTAATTTTGGAATTTGAGCCTCGTGATTTTCTTACGATTTTCTTAAGATTTTGTCGATTTGAGCCTCATTTTCTTATAAACTTTTTTCTTATAAAAAAAAAACGTGTATCTATTTCCTCTTGCTGTCGTTCAATATCAACTTCGCGGGGGTCAATATTTGAATTTTCAAATTGTGACGGTTGAAAAGATTCCGTATTATCCATAACTCGACATCGCCTTTGGTGCATTTTTAGCCCTTTCATCCCTTTGCATTCCTTTCCACAGACACATTTAACGATATTAAGGCCACTGACAGGTTCTAAACCAATTGTACAGCCTTCTTCTCGGTTTCGTTTGGCTCGCTCGTATTATTAAGCTTTTTCTTGCACCTCTAAGTATGCCTGCCTGACGACTGAAAGTCTTTTCCACAGTACACGCAAGCAATAAATACAGCAAAATTGCCAGTAAACGTGATCCAAACATGTTGAAACATAAGCCTTGTATCCAATGTAAGTATAAAACAGCAAAAACTACGCTAAAGAGTAATAACCAAGTCAATAAAGTGCTGTGAAACGAGAGCTGTGTACAGAGCAGTGCTTCCACTTGGAAGGAAATTTCCTTTTTTAAGGACATTTCAACCTTCAGAAGGAAATCAGAAGGAAATCGAATTTAGAAGGAAAAAGAAGGAAATTCGAGTAAAATATAAGGAATATTAAGGAAATGCGAAAATTCGCTACAAAAAGGAGGAAAATATAGTTTTAGGTTGTTTTGGTAAACAACTGCCCGCTCGAATTGTAAAAACTAGCTTCCAGAATGAATGAACTGTATTACATAACGACCTAACGCAGTGCCTCTCAACCTATTTGACCAACTTCACCCCTTAAAGAAACAGCTATTCACCCCACCACGACAAATTGTCATATTACAGAAAATTCAAAATAGGAGATAATGACATAGGGTGTATACTATAACAACGCACAAATGCTGCATTTTAACAACAAATGTTCTTTTCTTCACAGCATAAATGGGTGTTTTTTTGTCTGTAATAAGTTATTACAAAATTATCAATGCGATCCTTGGGCTTGATGTCGAACGGCAAGATTTTTTATACTTGGTAGTAGCTTTGTTAATTTTAGCCGTAGGTCGCGATTTATAACGATCTGAAATGACAGAAAACCCGTATTATAAAGCTGACACCAAACTATCTGCCCAGTTACAACTTCACCCCTTTGTGTATAATTCACCCCCAATTCCCCCTTTTTCAAACTTACCCCTTTTGTATCTCGAATTCACTCCAAGGGGTGCATGTGCACCCCGGTTGAGAAGCACTGACCTAAATTTACATGCCTTCTAGTCTCTATTGATAATTCGCGATATTTTCTTCACGATTCACACCATTTGTGACATGTTATAAAACCAGCTATCATAAAGTATTTATTTTACGGAGCTAAAAGCATGGCGAGCTGACTTGATGGTACTAGTGAATGGTTGCGACAGGTTTTATTAATTTTATATATTGAAAATGAAATTAAGTAGCAAATGGATGGATTAGAATGTGAAGAAGGTTCTTCGTTGCCAGAAGAAGATGAAAGCAATGAAAATATCATCAATAGTAAACTAACATCAGCACAAACATGTGCATCTGCAACCAAAAGGAAAAAGAAACAGCAAACATTTTGTCAAAGCTGGTTAACTGTTCCTGATTAACTAATTTTAACTAATTTTTAGGATAAACTTTTTGGCCTCATGGTGGAAGGAAATTGGAAGGAAATTTCGAATTTTTGGGAAGGAAATTTAAGGAAATAATGTCAAAGCTGGAAGGAAATTTTATTTTTCAAAGTGGAAGCACTGGTATAGAGACGTCTGAACGCCACTGCTCAACCGCTAATATTATTGAACTTCCTGATAAGCATTTTAAGGTATTAATGGTAATATGTTGTTTTGTTTTAAAGAGAATGGGTTCCTACATAGACGAAATACTGCTGGAAGGCGTTTTTACTCATTTCGCACGGTTGCACCACAACACACAGATGACGTCAATAGGCTCATTCTTCCAGAAGATTACCTAACTGCAATTTATGATCCACCTGATGCGACTGCAAAGATATTCATAGTACACCCATCTCATCGCTACGCAGGCATATTTCAGGCAGTTGCCAGTGGAATGAAAGACCAGGTACACCAATTTTTATATGAGTCTGCAAATCCTTTATATGAATTGCGTCTCAATGTTACATTTTTGGAAGATTGCTTGAAGTATGCCTTGTTTTTTCAAGTACAATTTTTGTAATAGAAGGCCAAAGATACATACACTATATTTGGTAAAAATAGATGCTAAAATTGGGCAGCAAATGGAAATGAAATTGTTAGAGGTTGCATTAATGATAGTTTCTAGACAAATCTGTAATCCAATATTTGTAATTCAAGATCTGTTTTATTTGTCTAGGAATTATTTTCACTGTACGCATTTGGTTATCAAGATCCTGGTTACATTGGAGAGGATTATAAATCTGCGAGAGTGCTAGCAGAAGCTTGTACTGAATTACTTTTACGAAAAGAACCAAGTGGGCCTTACTTTCTCGCTGGCTATTCGTTTGGTGGCATTGTTGCTATAGAGATAGCCACCATTTTGCAGAATACTGGAAGGACTGTTGCCCTGCTGTCCATGATCGATACCTCTGTATGGACCCCTGAGTCAGCATACAATTCAAAAGCTCTAATGGAACTCTTTTCAAACTCATTGGAATATGGCATCAATGTAATTAGATTTCAGCTTTTGTTCATATTGTATAGATATTAGTTCTTTAGTGGTTACAGTAAATCAAGTGCTTGCTAAAAGCTGTATCAATGATGCTCTAAATAAGTGTTTTCAGATGCATGCTAGCAAAAATTACTGATTTGAATTTTCATGGAATTTTGTGCTGTTGTCAGCAAAAATGGATTTTAAAGTCGGAATCATCATTGTATAGGACCATTTTCATTTTAACCTGATGTGATCAGAATATCGTTTAAACTATGGCCACGAATTACATGGAATCAGCAGAGTATTGATGCCACTTCAATATCTCGGATGTTTACACCAAAGGTGGCAAACTTTTTCAAAATGTGCAAATTTTTTATAATATTACATTGTTTATTTTGACTCATGTACCACGAAAGATGTTGCTATGTTTTTTCTAAAAAGTTAGAAATTAGCTAGAATCTTAAGTTGTTTTCAAATTTAATCAATTAGAATATCCAAATGCTTAAGCTTCAGTAATTGTCACTATGCAAGGTAGAGGGATTCAGATGAAGCAAAATATGAATTGTTGGGATGATGTAATGTGGATTATGTCACATCTGTCACACAACCTCTGCTAAATTTGGTGCTGGATGCAACGTTCTTTTACAAATATTTAAGAGTCAGAGCATTTATTTCCATGAAAAAGATATTTTAGGCCTGGTTTTCAGATGCATTCATTAGCATTTTTGTGTATTTACTTTAGACATATCTCTCTGAATCTCCATCACGCCAGAATGGTCCAATATTGCAAGAGGCTCCTACTTTTCTCGTCTTTTTGAATTCATTTATCATTTAGCGATCTTCATTTTGATTTTCACTTGTATCCATGCATCAAAAACCAGTTCAGAGTTGATACACTACTCTGCTTGAGCTTCATTATGGGACCATTGAGTTTTCATTTTACACAAAAGTGTACTTGTTTGTAATTCTATCAATAGACAAATTTCATTATTGGAAAATAATGATTGTACTTCATTAATTATCACCAAGATCCTGGAACAAAACTGTTACGAATTCAACATCTCAAAATTAAAGATAGTTTCAAAATGTTTCCTCAAAAACAGGGAATTTTTCATTCTGCTTGTGAGATTTTTCAACTTACAAGCTTTGTGGTAAAAGCAATAGAAGAATGTTCGTTGTCTGCAAAATTGTTACCTGCGATTTATGTTTCATTTAATGAATTTCCAGGAACAAATCAAAGAATTTTTTGAGCGAATTGCATTGACACAGCTAAAGATCACAAAAAGGGAATATAGTGATGAAACAAGCCAGATGGACATTCATGAAATTGCTCTTTACTTGTCTAGCAAAGCAAAAATGCTGGAGAGAGAGATTCCTGATTGTAGAGTCATGCTGCAATCGATTTTGGATGATAACAAGATTGCAAAATCAGCTACATTCGATTGGTACCCGCCAGAAGTAAGCAATTAGCTTCATTGAATTTGGAAAATCATTTTGTATTCCATACTAGAGGATGACACATTAAATTATCAAGTAGATATTTTCTCAAACAAGGCTGGCCTAGTCTTCAGTTCTACAAGGCTTTTTTATAATCCCGTGAAGGCCAAGAAAACACCGACAAAATTTTAAATGCTTTATCGGAAATTATTTAATATCTTCAACGAATAGCATTGAAAATTTGCCAATTCATGGAAACATTGAAAACATGACTGTAATTTGCTTTTTGCTAAGCAAAAGTTATCTGGAGCCATGATACAAAAAATGCTTCACTATCTTATTAGTTTATCCGCAGAATAGGTGAAAAGAAACACTATATTTAATTTGCTCTCCTTCGTTCCATTTGCACCAATTTGTGATTAAGATTTTCTCACTTTCTGATGCATCCCTAGAGTATGTACAAAGGACCAGTTCTTTACTTCCAAGCCGAGAGATGCTTATGTAAGAATATCCTGACGAATGCAACTACTAGAAAATGCTTTTGTAGAAGACATGTTGGTAATGCATTTGACAGTTGGTCATATCTCTTTGCTGGTGATACACTTCTTGTCCAATGTTCAGGAGATCATTTTTCAATGGTCGAGAAAAGTAGAGGTCAAGATATTGGGAAAATACTCGCTACATCTGCTTCACTTATGTTTAGGAGACACTCGCCTCTTGCACGTACACTCAAGTTAAATGCAAATCATGATACAGCCAAAGATATCTGCAAAAGCCTTGGCATGAAAGTCTGCATGATCAAAGAATCAGGTAGTTTCTTAAAAATTTGTGCGTATTACAAAAGGTTTTATTACTCATGCTGGCAATATTGTTTGCTTGAGGGAATGAATACTGGTGATCATACTTCATGTGTAGTTAGCAACATGTGTGCAAAGATATCTAGCTTCATATAGATCCAAGATCGTACTGTAAGTTCATAGCTAGTCTATTTTTCAATAGGCAGTTCAACATCGTTAAAGTTAACGTTTTTTCTTGGCAGCTGTTCATTGGCATAGATAGCAAGATAAAAAACCGCTGCTCTGCCTCTGCTGCTGCAGCATACTGTTTTAATTAAGAACAAGCTATTCCAAATGTGTATTAGTTTTCCATGCCATTTCCTTACGCTATCTGTTGTCTACTATGAATTAGCAAACATTTAAGATGAAATTATTTTTTCCTGATATAATTCATTATTTATTTCATAGTATTTGGGAAACGTGTTTGTACTGGATCGATCATCTATGATGAACTAAACAGACTAATCATTTTTGAAGGGAAAAACTTTCTGTTCGATAACATGAAGATCAATGAGGATGGTAAAATTCAGAACATTCACATCAACTTCTACTTATTCAAATCATTTAGCTTGTGAATTCATAATCTCGTGTACATAATGTGCAATCTGCAATCTTGTCCATGGGGTGATGAGTATTTGCTACAACGAAATTCGATTCAGTCTTTGAATCTTTCCTACACATATTTCTCATGAAGACAGATGGATGGATAACAATATTGATTTTCAAATTGATGATTGAATCATGCTGCAACTGCAACCACGTTTTCGATCATGATTCAAATAATGCTTTATTGGATTTTTTACCAAATGGTTTACTTTTTTCGTTTTTAGATGTTATCAGCATAAGAAAACTCAGCACAATGGCATTGCAAAAATCGTTTCAATCATTGGATTTTTCAAATCAAGGCCTTCATTCTGGTTTTGTATTTCAACTATTGAAGCACAAAGTTGTATTTATGTGCTTCAACAAAAGAGATTTCAAGAATCTTAGATATCTGCTTGAGGCAATATTTCGTATCAAGCTTCTCGTGTAATTAGTATCTTAGATGGACATTTAGGACATGTAACATTTCATCCTGAACTATCCGTTCATTCCATACTATAATAGATTATAGTATCCTCAACAGCTTCATTTTAGTACTAGATTATAAACATATTTGACCTTCTTTTCACAAGAGGCCTAAAGAAACTATTTTTCACCAAGGTACTGATTAGTCATCTTCACAAATGATCTCTATTCAGCAAACCAATTTGAATGAAAGTAGAAGAAAAAGCAATTCTTTCATTTCTAAGTAGGATGCCGAGAGAGATTGTCTTTAGTTATAGGTAAAAGGTATTGCAAGCTAATTCAATGTTGAAGGAAAAGCTACCCAAAAGCTGCAAGTTCTAGATTTTGCTATTGATATTGAATCCATTTTCATGAAAGAAAAGGCAGTACGTTTTTGCGTTTTCTTGATAAAAGAATAATGGAAGTGACATTGTTATGGGTGGTGAACAATGCGGCTAAACTGCTATCAACTTTCTACGGGAGTTCGCAAAATGATTCTAACAAGCATAGGCGCCTAATCTTGATTGGCTGAAAAGAAATCACCATTCAGGGAATCTGCTTCCGTAAGTAGCCAATGATATTGCGAGAATTCGTGCTATGCTACCATGACTACAAAATATTTACTTGAAACACATTTTTGATATTAACTTCATACTGTTAGTAACCATTGGCACGATTAGTAATTCAATCCAATCGCTCTACCCGAATTCACTGAGCTCTGTATCATAGATGCGGTCAGTCAAACCTAATTAAATCCAAAAATCCAGGTATTGTGGAGCTTGGGGTAAGAGACTGTGATTACACCTACAGCAGCCTCTGTTCAATTAGCTTCTTATTCAACTTTGTTGTAAAAAGTTATTGATTTTAGTTTTAACTATTAGTATATAATGTTCATTAGCAACATCTAATTTGGTCACATTGATTGTTCCTTGCTCTCAAGTTTCGTGGTGTATACCATTTTTTATAAGAAAGTGATTTTTATTAGAAAGTAGTACTCAGCTGCTCAAAAAGTTTTAAAAATTCAGTATTGGACTTCTGAGACTTAAGAGGGTTTTTTAGAGTTTGTGTATTTGAAATTCGAGTGATCTGTGCATAAAATGTCATTTATGTGAAGTTGACTGCCCTCAAACAGTTTAACATCTGTTATTTGCTAAGATTTATTATCAATTCAAGTGTACATGGAGCTTGTTCACTTTCCATTAATGTGCATGCGCAAAAATATATTAACTGAAGATGTTTTGTGAAGAAAGTCTTAAGAAAGCTTTGATACTGGAATCGTGAAAAGTAAAGAAAGTTTCAGAAATGGGTCAAAAAATACTTTCATATAAAAAAACGTGTAGTTCATCAATTATATTTGTTAATTGTGATGTTAATATCAGTATAAGCAAAAGTAACTCTTTTGACTGGTTTTGCATGACTTTTATTGTCTCCTTTTTCTACTTGCATTAATTTTGTCAGGTCACCAAGAAACTTGAAAAAGACTTTAAAAAACCACAAAACTATAAAAATTATGTACATCACATCATTTCAAATATCCCGTGTTTTCGGGAGACCAGGGAATTGCGTCCGTCCCCAATGTGTATGAAAATGCAAGATAGTTAGTCATAATACAGAAAGACTTAGCATCCTGTTCGTCATAGTGTTTCCCAGACATTTTATTTTTTAGCCATGCCAGTTTTTTTGTAGGAAACCAACTTTCTGCCTTCATCTTCGGTATTTCTAAATCTTTTACCAAATCCAGCGTAAGATATTTCTTGATTGTTTCTTAAATCCGGCGTAAGATATTTCTTGATTGTTTCATAAATTTTGAAAAGTACATTAAAACAGCAAACCAGATGAAACTACAGTGACACAAGACATGGAATTCCCAGGTTCTGTGAAGCATGTAATGGAAATTATTGCCATTTTGTTGTAATTTGACTATATAAATGTTGCAGAGTCAATGACATTGATTTGGAAATCAATAATATAAATATCGGTATACATCAAGGTTCATGTCTAGGTCCCCTATTATTCTTCATTTAAATTAACGATCCCCCTATCAATCGCTAGATATCAACAAGCTTATTGACGTCATAAATAACGATCTGGAATAGCTGGACAATGGTTAGTGGGTAACAAATTGCCCGTAATGCAATGAAAACTCAGTCAATACTCATTTCTACCCAACAGAAACACATGTTATTACAGTATCAGGAGCTAAAGATTTCAATAAAAATCAGGGATCATGAATTGGAAGTCGTTGATACATCCAAATATCTTTGTCTGCAAATTGACAATTCTTTAGATTGGAAATACCATTGTTAGTTCTCTTTCCTCTAAAGAATCTAAAGCTGTTGGTTTCTCAAAACATACCAAATCCGTCCTGCCTTTAGAAACTTTAATTAAACTATACGCAGGAATTCTAGAACCTCATTTTCGTTATTGCTGTTCCGTGTAGGACATAGAGGCTGCTGTGGTGTAACTGAAAAAGCCACTTGCAGAAATTGCAAAACCCAGCTGTAAGAATCATAGAGAACATCAGCTTTTCGCTTCTAAGCAAAATGCTTCGAAAAGACGACAATTGTCTGTCAGACAATGTTGGGAAAAATTTTATCTTGCATTTCATCAAAACGTCAGTTGAATAAAAAGCGCACATGAGAAACGGCATAAATTAGCTTATTCCTTTAGTTATATTCTGCTTGCCTACTATAGATAAGTAGCTAACAAGGATAATAGTAGTATTAGTGAAACTGTAGAAAGTATGTTGTATTTCTGTACGTTAAAATCAGCAAGAGATTGGCTCAAGGATGTGCAAAAGTCAAAATTAGGTCCAAAATTCACATTTGTAGGTCAAAAATTTCGAAAAATAAAGTCAGAAAATGTCCACCCTACTTATGATGTACAAAAAAGTAAATATGGGGTCTTCTTGTATTGCATTTTTGGTGCTCTTGTGCGTAGCCAGAGGTGGTGCTGGAAAAAGTTCTTGGGGGTGTCTGGTCTCTAAGATAGTTGAACTCAAATTTTAGAAACCAAATTTGTTTGACCTCTTTTCAAATGCTATAGACCAAATGTTTTTCAGGTGTAGGTCATCGATGGAGAAGCACTTGCTATGTAAGAAGGAATCATCTTCTTAGAGAGACTTGCAGGTCTGGAGGCTTGCCCGTAGAAGAATTATCTAAAATTACGCTCTAGAGCATCAGAAGATGCCCTTTTGCGTAGTAGGAAAGCAGGCTTTCATCATTGATCCTCATTCTGGAATGGAAAATATGACCCCACCCTCCAGTCTACGCTGCTTGAATATGGAAGACAAAACTTTGATCTTGAAAGTAGAAATAGTGTCTTAGTCAGGCAACTGCAAAAATAATGGAAAAATATATAGATATCCACCTCTTCGTGAGACACATTGGGGTCTGAGTTCATGGGGTCTTGCCCCTGAAAGTATTTTAAAATCACTCTCTCTCTCTCTCTCTCTCTCTCTTGACTATCTGAAAACACCCCTTTGCTTAGCATGATAGTATATTTATAACATTAATCTTCAATCTGGGATGGAAAATATGATCACACCTTTCATTCTGTGTTTCACGAATTTGAAAAGCCAAACCTCTAGAGAGTCTACTCAGGCAAATGCAAGAGTGATGGGAAAAATATAGCGAACCAAAATCTTATACCCCAGAAGGCTCTGCCTCCTGCCTCCTGCCTCCAAGCTTTTAGCTGAAGCATGCCTTTCTGATATCAACTTGTGAAGAAAACTGCTGGCGTGTGTATGTGGTTCGAAAGGAAAAGCTGCACATCAGAGTATTTCCTAAATGTGCCTGCACGTGAATGTGCAGAGATTGATAGACCTCATGAATAGCGTAAATTAACCTCTGCCTTGTAACCTAAGCAAATTCATTTCCCTCCTCTAGCAACTCTAGCAAGGGTGTGTTTTAACAATTTTCAGTGATGAGGCAAAAAAACTAAAAAGGGTCCATTGCTTTCATAGAAACATTAAATTAGATGAACATGCAGTTTGATTCAGATGCAGGATTTATAGGAGTCTAATAGGAACAGCCAGGGACACCTGCACATCAAAGTGGCAAGGAGGCAAGATGCATCCAAAGGGTACGAAAGATATAATTTTGATGCCCTACCATTTATCTGTCTCTTTCGTCATGATGAATTATTCAAGGTTGCATGAACTGCTCTTAGACTCCGAATAAGTAGGGGTTCTAATAATCAGGGGTGTGGAAAATTCCTCAAGATGAAATAAGTGGGGGGGATTGGGAGGTTGGGCCAGCTGTGTAACAACCACTAATAGTGCCGCACGAATAGTTACAAACAGCACTTACGATGCATCATCTCTACCTTTGATTCAAAGCCTAGAGTGGTTAACTATAAAAGAAATGATTGTATTTGAAACTGCAACTACAGTTTACAAATCTCTCCATGGATTAGCTCCTGATTATATGCAGCTAATGTTTACAAAATTGTCGGAAAATGGTTCACGGTCTCTCCGTAATGCCTAAATGGATCTTAGAATGCCTCGCTTTGCAACCTCTTACGGGCAACGCAGCTTCTCATATCGAGGTGTGAAGGTGTGGAATAAACTAAGCACTGAAATAAAAAATACCTCTTCACTGTCTACTTTCCAAAGTTTGTTGAAGCAATCTTTAAAAAATCAAAGGGTGTGAGAGTTCAGGTACATCATCAAACTTTTCATTTTATTTTATAATCAGAACATATTGTATGTTAATTTTCGTTTATCTTAGTATTGAGCTGTATGTAGATTAGCTGGGATTTTAGATAGGGCACATTGTAAATCAGTTTTTTCTTTGCATTACTGAATGTATTACCCTGTATAAATAATTAAAAATCAAATCAATCAATCAAATCAACCAGCACAAATACGAAAAAACCCCGATTAGCATCACTGCAAGCAATCATTTTTTGGAATTTTGCCACATACATTTCATTCGTGATTTGGGTAACTCAACAAAATTACCAACTTTTGCAGGTCTCTCTTTGATAAATTGAAAATTTAGTAATACGGGGGGCTAATAAGAGTGGGGGTGGGGTTGGAAAATTTTTCGAAGAAACATAAGTGAGGGGACGCTTATTCAGGACCTAACAGTAATCTGAACGGAAGGAGTCGGCTCCTAAAAAAGACCTCTGGGAAGACTCATTTTTCAAAGTGTCGCTCACCACTGCAATGCTTTCGTGAGTGTTCCGTGGCAAAAGAACATAAAGATGCTTTATGCAAGCATGACTTTCAAAAGCTATCAGTATTAAATCAAGGTATTCTCTCACACCCAGAGTCCAGTTAAAGAGGCCACCTTGGTTGGTCCAGGAAGAAAATTTTCAACACTAGAGTTTCCGGATGGCTGAAGAGTGTAGTTTTGGAATTATGTATAACAAATTCAGTAACGAAATAAGGGAACTTCTTCTTTACAAATCTTTGACACAGAACTTACAAATGATTACATTTGAGCCAAATAGGGCTGCTGAAGCTGCTTATGAAAGTATCATGCACCATTAAAGTAAGTCAATCAAGTATCTGTTGCACTGTTCTATTTCGTCTTTAGGATGGTGTATATTGTAGATAGCCTCGTGATTAGCAAAATGTTGATAAGCGTATCCTTTTGTACACCTAATGTAGGTAATCATCATCTATCGATTCATGAGGAAGATACAGGTTTTTTTTTTTTAAAGTAGTTTTTGGCCCAGCACTGACATTGTCTTAACTATTTCACG
>WIPJ01000251.1:15907-38219 GCA_018155075.1 Cassiopea andromeda
ATTCCAGTATCAAAACTTTCTAAATATTTTCTTAGCAAAACTTCTTCTTCAGTTAATATGTTTTGCGCATGCACATTAATGTAAAGTGAAAAAGCTCCATGTACTTTTGAAATGATGATAAATCTTAGTAAATATCAAATGTGAAGCTGTTAGAGGGTAGCCAATATTACATGCATGGCATTTTGTGCACAGATAAATCGAATGTTAAACAAACACTATAAAACTTTCTTAAAGTGCTTATGCATCCAAAATTTCGAAAATAACTTTTTGCATTTTCTAATGCAACTTGTGCTGTGATCATCATGCTACAAACTAAAGTATCATAACTCATATGAAAAAAAAGTTATGAGCCCTCAAACTTCGCTATTTTGGCATTTCAAGTGCGAATTCTAGCCACTGCGCATGATGTCATAACGAGTACGCAAAACATTCTAATCGCTTCTTAGCATGGATTCCATTAGCAAGTCCTGCAAACGTCGGTGAGGACGGTACTGTGTGGCTGGTCTCCCGAACGGAATAAGCTGCAAAAATGGTCAGCATACAGAGGGGAAATCCATTCATACGTTTCCATTCAAGGAAAAAGACAGGAAAAGACACCAAGCTTGGGTCAGGTTTGTGCGAAGACCTAGGCCAAAGTTGAGCAGCAGCAACTCGTCTTTTCTTTACTCTGACCAATTGGATGAGAACTGCTTTACGAAGAATCAGGAAATCGCTGCCAAACTTGGAATGAAAAGGAAGCTAAATCTAGATGCTGTTGCTTGATTTGTCGTTGGCAGACACAGCCGATACCATTGATCAGTCACTGACAGATAGAGCTAAAAGACAGACGAGACTTATCTTTGTGTTTGTTTTTTGGACCCTGGTCAAGTAGTACCAATTAACAATGTTGAGGAAAACAGGGCAGGGAGGTATGTTGCGTTGGTAGATTGGAAATGGCCTACTAGTAAAAGAAAATTATAATGCCATAGCAATGTATTTCAATTCCTTTCATGGACTATCCGTGATATGTATTCAAAAATAGATGACACAATGGAGGAGGAAGAAATGTTCGCAAGCCCTAATACTGTTTGTACCGGATGTCCAGTTTTGGAAAAGAAAATTGTATTCTATTAGAAAAAGATCAGTTGGCTTAGAAGCTCAAAGCGTAAATTAGAAGATTCTAATCAATGCAAACTCTACTTCATCTAACGCAGAAGCCATTACCCTACACATTGTACAGCTTTAACCCTTTGCTTATAGGTCCTAAGTGACTGTTTACAAAATTTGGAAAGCTATGAGCTGCAATACGTAATAGATACTGGTACTCACCATTCCTGAACTTGGATTTGCCTCTCAAATCCAGCCTCAAGAGTTTGTGTTAGCAGTCCATCGGGGCCATTGGTCTCGACATTTTCTTTTTCTTGTGCATCCAAATCATCAGCTAGTGGCTCTCCGTGGCATGCACCTGTTACCCTACACGTTGTACTAGTAGTAGTAGGCCTGGCTGTGCAAGCACACGGTTTTCATTGCCATCATCTTCTAATTGATAATTGATAATCATAAAATGACGATTCACTGTCACAGTTTGCCATTTTAATGAGCCGTAGCACGCCAAGGCGAGAAGCTTTCTTACTCTTTGTTTATCAACTGATATAGGCCTAAAGAATGCACTCGGTTTGATCCTCGTTATGACATCACGCAATGGCTACCAAAATTCACACCTAGTGCCTCAAAACAAGCGCTCATTTCTACACCTCTCTCGCCAGTAAGAACAAAAATAATATGATATTCATGCATTAGAAAGACCAAAGTTTCGATTTTAGCTAGAATAGTATATTCGAAATTTTCGATGCATAAGCACTTTAAATCTCAATGATCCTGTACTGAACTTTCTTAGTTTTTGAGCAACTGAGTACCAGTTTCTTATAAACCACTTTCGTATAAAAAGAAAACATGTAATCAATCCTACAAGGTTGTTGATGCTGTTTGTGAACACAGGAAGAGGTTCTTTCCTCATTTTAAAAGTTCATCACAACACTACTAAATGTTGCCAAGCCTTCATGAATCCTCAGAGGTGTGACGATGCAACACCTCCTCATGGCCTGCAGCATGGTTGTGTGTTGCGGGACTTCGGCACTCTACTTGTTGAAGGTTTTGTTGGTTATTTTATCTTCTGTAGGTCCAATATTCACAGGTCAATATTTGGAAAGACGGGGCAATTTCAATTACCACGAAGAGAAGACTTAAAATCCTTTGTCTTTAGTATTGCAACTTATGGATCTGAATCCTGGGTGTTGAAAACAACTGACAAAAAGAAAATGAAGTCCTTTGAGTTGTGGTGCTATCGACGTTTATTACGAATAAAGTGGACTGATAAACAGACGAATGAATATGTTTTAAGTAAAATTGCAACTATTGAAAGACTATTGACTACCATTGTTAAACGAAAAATGGCTTTTGTCGGACATGTATTCAGAAAAGGTGACATTGCAAAGACTTATTAATTGGGACTGTATATGGCAAAAGAAGAAAAGGTAGACCAAAAACCAGATATAGCGATAACATTCGAGACTTTGGTGGGAATTGGAGCTTTATTCATTTGTATCGACTAGCACAGAATAGAGAAGCATGGAGAGCCACGGCTGTTCAGCTAAAAGCACTTCCCGTCCAATGATGATGATTAGGTCCGATATCATTTTTGTCGACAAAATCTTTTCTTGGAACCTTTGAAAGAAGGCAAGATGTAACATGTAACTGCAGGCATTTCAATTAGAGTAAGATATGACACTATACATAAGTGACAGGTATTCATATATTGGCATCCATTCAATTGTAATGAGAAGGAAGGTGCTAGATGACAAGAATTCGTAATATTTGGAATTCCATACCTGAAATAGGATTATAAAAACACTTTGTAGAGACTTGAAATGGTAATAATCATCATCACTTGGAATGCAATTTTTAAAACCGGGTTTTTGAACCCGGTCAGCCCGGTCTAGATCCGTCCCTGCTACTCTGCTTTCACCACTTTAACTCTATTGCGCAGTCATCATTTTCTGTATATTCTTCTACCGTGCACTCACTTTATTTCTACTGTGCAGTTACCATATGTATTGTGTGTACACCTTATATGTTTTGTCTCCTAAGCAGTCACCCTACAAATTTTCTTTTTAGACTTTTGTCTGGTATGATGGGAGATAGAAATGCTTGTGCGGATTATAACAAAGGAAGCCAGTTGTATCCATATAAAGAGGGCCTGGATCAAATGTTCAAACCATAGATATAGAAGCCTTTGGCGCTTCTATATCATTGGTATGCTTCAATCATTTAACTATCGTTCAATCAATGATCCTCCCGAAAGTACCCCCCGTCTCTTGATGGGTCAAGGATAAATGCCATCCGTCAGTTTCAGGCAACATAAATGTCATTGAGGTCTCGCAGACATTGAACAATGGGCAGAGATGTTGCCATCTTGCTAACTTCCCGCCGACATGTTATCAATGTCCTATATGGTTTGTGGATGCAGTATCCCTGTGCACCCCTATTTGGATACGCCAATAGGCTCAATTACATATTTTTCTTATAAGAAAAAGGTTATAAGATAATGAGGCTCAAATGGTAAAAATCTTACGAAAATCACGAGGCTCAATTACCAAATTTCGTGTTTTTGTTGGCCAAAATCGATATTTCATCATTATTGCCTTCAATTTTTCTTTATGACACACCCCTAATGCTTTGGAGGAATACAGAGAGTTTTGCTTGCAGAAGTACACATTTTTTTATAAGAAACCTTGCTCAAGGCCAAGTACACAAAGGTTCTTAACTGATGGCCACATTTTAGTTGCAAAAGTTTCTGAATTTAGTGAACTATATAACAGTGAAAATTTAAGCAAGACGTGAATGTAGTGACCTATTAGTATAATAATAACGTACGCCAGTGCGAGCAAAAATCTAAAGCAATATCATTTTTGCATTGCTTTGATTCAGCTTTGCGTTAAAAAGATAGAAAAGAATTCGATGTGAAATATTTGTCTAAAGTTTCTTAGCTCCTTTCTTGTAGTTCTACAAGTTTCTTAAGTTTACGTTGTCTAGTACTAGGTTGCTTGTAAACTGATTTCTTAAAAAAGCTTCTATTATGACTGAGAGATGCGAGACCTCTTCCAGAAGAACTGTACCTGATACTGACGGATGGCATTTATCTTCTACCCTCTTGATGATCGAATAAAACGATGACAAACACTAATTCATAGTTATTGTCGCTTGAACTTGTCTCAAATGTCGTCGAGAGAGACTTCAGAAAAGTCTCGCCTACTTTTGGATACAGGCGGATATGATTCAAATGCGGATGTTAAAGATCCAACCTCGAATATATTAATAAATGCGGCCACTGTTAATAGTCTGTATGGCGATGCATCTCTGAAAGACGATGATCATGACATCGATAGGAGCCATTCTGCACCACTGACGGCATCAACTAAGTCCTCAAATTCCAGGAGAAGACCAAGGTCAATATCAGTACTCAGTGAAGAGGTTGATAAGTATGATATTTTTGTTGGTGCTGGAGAGCCTGGAACCACGTAAGTTGACTTCTCACACTTAACTCAATATATTTCCCCTTCTAGTCCAAAAGATCTACGGAGGGGACTGAGCTGTAGGTAAAGGGGATGTAGAGCGAAGTCCCCATGTGAAAATGCTTCCATAACCCCCATGCAAAATAATAGGCGTATATATTAGTGCCCCTGGTATTCGAAATTTTGAGTAACTGTTACTTTCTCTCATTTGATCTTTGACCCCTTTTGCCTTTCAACATTGAACCCATTTGACACCCTAAAACGATCGTGGCTGTGTGCAATCCCAAGTTAAGCATTTCATTATTCCTGTTTAGAAATTGGCAGACACTGATACATTTGTTGAAAGGGAACATTGGAACTGGAATATTAGGATTACCTATAGCCATTGAGAACTCTGGAATACTTGTAAGTAGTTCTTATGCATTAACCATAATTGTCCGTTAGAGCATAATCGTGTGCTAATCCTTGAAGGAACTGCATTTGCATACATGCAATTTATATTTTCAAATATGACAAGGCACCTACCAGTATCTTTCCATATAGGTATCACTGTAATACACATATCTTATCTTTTTCTCAATTCCAGTATCAAAACTTTCTTAAGACTTTCTTAGCAAGAAGTTTTAACTTCCAATGTTTTGTGCATGCACAGTGCTTAAGTCATACAGTTCCTTGAATGAATTATATATTTTGGTGGGTGGTTTATTAGTGTAATTTTTTAGGAATGAAAGAGTAATTATAAAATGCAGGAATCATTTTTCTAGAACACTGCAATTTGTTGCAAGAATATGTTGTTCAGTTTTACTGTCATCTTTGAGTGATCAGCAATTTAATCATCAATATTCTTTAGGTTGGACCTATTTTGCTGCTTTTTATTGCATTGATGTCAATTCACTGTATGCATTTGCTGGTGAAGTGTTCTCATGCCTTATGTAAAAGGTATCTACATAATTTCACTATGATATCCATGTTATTGGAGTAGATGCACAATTTGTATCAATTCTTTCTACTATTTGTGTGTCTATACTTCTAAACTATTCTTTAACTTAAAATGACTTGGAGTATGTGCACTATTAGCCTTCATTTGCACATCTCACAAATGTAAATTCTGACAAATGTAAATTCTGGCAAATGTAAATTCTGATAAAATCCTATAGATTTACCACCTTTGAGGGCATCAGATTATAAGGAAGGGTATTGATTGACAAGCTGTGTACAGAAGAACCTTTTAGCCCATGTTTGGCTAATCCATCCATACCAGTTTGCATTCTTTGATTTCTGCATAGGGAAATGCCACCAAATTATGATTTGTGTTGGTGGAAGAAGTGAAAATAGCACAATCAGTAGGGATTTCCCAGGTGGAAGCAGCAAGAGTGGAATCACCTCATTCTGTGGTTTAGTGTGTGTTTGGGTGGAATCAGTTAAAATTTTGTGGTAAATGGGCATTCACCAAATTTTGCCGCATGCGCTGGGGGAAAATGAAACTAGCGTGGGGAACATATTCCCCTTGCACTACAAAGAATGCAGTCTAGCATCAAAGGTGCTCTCATTTTTGCCCCAACACTCTATTTTTCATGATAATCTGGATAAGTCAGCCTGGAACATGGGGAATTCACCTCATCATCTGTTAAGAGCTAATATTCAATGCAGGAAAGAAGGCCTTATAAACAAAGCAGATTTTGAACTTAGGTTGCAGATGGTTGCATTATGATAACCTACCCTAGTTCATGAAATTTTCATGTGAGCTTTATTTTTGCACATCTATTTTTGTGCATTCAATATTCACTCACCTGCACTTTCTGCACATTTAGTTTTGTTTATTATAAACTGTATTTTATATCCATATGCAACTCTACACATATTTCCATATTTTTGGCATTTGTTCAATTACATGATATGAGAAGCTAGTGATAGCATGAAGTTTTAGTTAGACAATGCCCTAAAAACTGAATATTTGATTTGCATGCAAAATCAGTATTATAAATGAAATTTTGAGATGTCGCAAAATGTTGACTTAAAACTTCATTTAGGGCCAAATGTTTTTACTATTTAGGTTAAATAAGGATTCATTAGATTATGGAGAAGTAGCAGAAGCAGCACTTCAAGTATATGCGAAGGAAAAGTCTCGTTATGGAAGGTAAGTTGTGATATTTACTGAATTTTGTTTATTATAAACTGTATTTTTTATATTCAATATTGTAGCAAATATGAGAGGAAGTAGGTGGTATAGAAACCCCCACATATATGCCACAGTTAAAAATTTGTAGTGTCCATTGGAAAAAATATTTCTGAGATTTTTCAATGTAATCAAAATCTGCATGATCAATTGATTTTACTAATCTATTGGATAGACCCTTTGAAAGAAAGACCAAAATTCTTCATTGTTCTGCATTCTTCCATGGGCCAAAGTTCTTAATTACTATACCAGTTCACAAGCATAGAGTTTAAAGCCATTCTTCACATCTTCATCATCTTAGAACATTTTTCATTAACATTAGGTTGCTATCTTGCAGCATGATTTTCATTTTCCTTCACAAATAAAACTACTTTTTAAGTCTCTATATGTATATGAAATATGGAAGGTATTTTGATTATGATCAAAATTGAGTTTACATAGTATTTACTGCAAAGGAACATCAAATGTTGACACAGGAATAAATGTGGTAGTGATTGCCTCAAGGTTTCAAGCCTCAAAAAATTGCACCTGTGAGATTTGGGGTTTTAGTAGATCTGTTGTGCTCAGATAGCTTGAAGCTACATCATTCAAAATGCTTAGAAGTCTTCAAATTTCTGCTATTTCACATTTAAAACATAGTTTAAAGCATTCCAGAAAAATACTGAGAAATGGCTTTACTAATATGGGGAGATAAATGGAGCTTAAGTGAGATATGCTAAAAATAGGATTAAACAATTATAGCAATTAACAATATTAGAGTGTATTTTCAAATGACTATAATTTTTGAATAATCAATCACCTGACTCTCAGTTTTTTCTTAATGTGAGCTACCATAATTAAAAGTTTTCATGATATTTTTTTTTTATTTAGGGTATTGGTTAATACATTCCTTGTCATAACTCAGTTGGGATTTTGCTCTATCTATTTCATGTTTGTTGCTAGCAATATCATAGAGGTGAGCTTTTGTATCTGAGATATATTATATAGTTAATATTATGGCCTTTTCTATATCTATGCCTCATGGTTATTGGCAATGGGTATGACTTTATATAAATAGTTTCATACTAATTAAAGCACTTATTGCTGTAAGCATTTGCAGTGAAAATGGTGGCTTCAAAATATTCTTATAGGGATGCAACGGTATTAATCCCTGATCATTTTATTAAGTAAGTATTCTATTGTAGTATAGTGTGCAAGATAAAAGTCTCAATTAATTGGGAATATCTTGAAATGCTTTTTGAGCATTGTTTTTTTGTCTTTTCTTTCTTCATATTTGATAATTGGAAATTCGATCATTATTAACTATATTTTAGCAGTGATGTGAGTGGTGGGGGTGAAGGCCTTTTGAACATTGTTTTTTACTGGTACCTGTGAACCATTGCCAATGCCACAATTCTTCACTTAAGAGATAATTGTGGAGCAAGTGTCCCACTATGTTTCTGACACTATTTTTTGATATTTTCTTAATCTCTATATTTAGAGACTGTTTTACACAGCACCCAATCAATCCCATAGCATGCATTTTTCTATTGTTCTTAGCTTGTAAAGCTAACTAGCTTTTGTTGCTTCTGTATCCTGTTTATTTTCTTCTCATTAGATATTCTTTTGTAATAGGACCTTTGTTTTATCAAGCTTGTCTTTGAAAATTGTCTCTCAATCAGTTAGTCTGCAGAGTCTTAATATTATATTGCTTTCATATTTTCTTTAAGTTTAGATTTTTGCAAAATATTAATTGATAAATATAGTTTTGCAATAAACACTCAGGGTACAAAAGTATTGAAAGTAAGGGCCTAAAAATTTTCAAAAATAGTGTATAGTAGTGTTCAAAAAGCATGCTATTGTTTCTCCTTGGAAGTGATAACTGACGTGACAATAACAAATTCATATGTAAATAAGCAATTCTATTTTTGAAACATGCTAGACTTTTTCAGCGATTCTTTTGTAATTTAAAGAAAATATAAGCATGACTAAAGATTTTGCATTACCAGACTGCCAAAGAATATCAATGAAACATTCCGTTTTATTTGGCTTTCCTGTCTTGACATTTGAGAGTAAATGGTGCAGAATGTTTGGAATATTCATAGGTTTCAAAATACTTTGAACTGAGTTTTAGTGAAGGAACAAGGAGAATGTGGCCATCTAAAAAATTTTAGTGAATTGAGGAGAATGAGCTGTGTACAAATTTTATAGATAAATGGATTTTCAACTATGGGTAAGATAAAATTTGCAGCTTCAAACTATTTCTCCATCAGAGCAAATATTAATATGGCTTGTGAAAAGAATTTTGCACCAATATGGTATCAAAAACTACAAAAAAGATTAAGCTTTCTGAGAGCACATTTTATGTTGTTGAAGGCCATTGTTTCAATGCTTTTTTACCACAAGTGTATGTATCAATAGGATATCTTGTATTTTTATCTTTGAAGGTCACAGAAAAACATATTGATTTGAGGATTATTATATCTGCATTGGCTTTGCCTGTGATACTTCTCTCATTAATCAAGAGCCTTGAGAAGTTGGCATATTTGTCAATGATTGCTAATGTATTGTGCTTTGTTGGCCTGATCATTACACTACAATACTTAGCAAGGTGTCTGCAAGACCCAAGAAAATTCAAATTGTTTGCTGGTGTTAGTAAGCTTCCATTGTTCTTTGGGACAGCAATATTTTCTTTTGAAGGAATTGGTGTTGTAAGTAGCATTTAAAATTCATATTCATACACAGGGCCACCACAAAGGTGGTGTAGGGGCATCCTGCCACCTGGAAAAACTCTCTCCCAAAATTATGCCTCGTTTTGGTAACTTGTACACCTTTTGGGGACATATAGACAAAAAATTCAAGCTATTTGCAACTTATAGATGAAAGTGTCAGCCTTCCTTAGCTTGTGTAATATGCTGAAGTAGGTGTGTAGAATTCTTTCAGCAATATCAGTAGCTTCATACAGCTTCATTGGCAAATCCTCTGATTTTCAATAAGCTCCCAAATTGCAGGTGGATTGATTACAATTTTATGCAGCAGAAAATCAGTTTTATGTATACATAAAATGGTAGAATGTGCAATAATGCAAGCAGTTGAATGGGGAGCCTTATTCAAGATATGAGCATTAAGTTCCAATTTATTACTTCCTTTTGATACAATATTTGTAGCTTGCAAACCACAAACAAAGTCTCCTTGTTTTCTTGTTTAAAAGCTCATTAAAAATAGAAAGGTAAACACAAAGATTGCTACTTTTCATGCTTTTCCGTTGCCTTTGTGATGCATTTGTTGCCCTCAAACCCCCTATTTTCCCACACCCAAATAGTATCTTTCTCTTACCATTCATTGTAGGTGCCATCCCCTTCACAATGGCCCTACTCACATATCAATATGACTAAAGCATACAGTTTTGATATTATTAAAGCTAGTTTGATAGTTTTGTGAAAGGTTTTGCATTTCTACATTCTGATTTGAGCCCACATTATGTTGCTAGTTGGTTAACATGAATGAAAGATCTATTAAATTTATCTGAGGTCTGAGTGAATTCATGAAAAATCTATAGAGAACCTGCTCTCTTGTTTTTGACAAATAACCAGCTGCATTTGTTTGAGTTTGTTTAGAGGTTGCATTGAGCTTCAAAAATGAATTAGAATGAGACAAAATTTTTTTTGCCATTTGTGTTGCTTCAATGGTATTGAAAAAGTGCATTCTTTGATTAAAACGTTTGCCACGTGATGAGAGATTGGGCATGCCCCTTCAGAAATCCTTACTGAGAGATCTGTATTTACAGAAAATCATTATGGACCTATTTCTTTTCAATATGTGTACTAGTATCATGAAGGTGCATTTGTAGGTAGAACAGTTTCACCATATTACTTCCCTCTTTATCTATATTAGGCTTTTATTCTTAGATTTTCCCTTCTTGGACTTTTGTTAAAAATGTCTTCCTCCTAGACTTTTCCTTCTTTTTTGTTATAGGTGCTTCCTCTGGAGAATGAGATGCGAAACCCAGAAGATTTTGGATGGGTTTTGAATCTTGGCATGGGTATTGTCACTACATTGTTTCTGACTGTAGGCATGTTTGGGTTTCTAACTTATGGGCATTCATTGCAAGGCAGTGTAACACTCAACTTACCTGATCATTGGTATGTATATATTTTTATCAGTATTTTTGGGTACTGCTTTTGATTTTCAGCTTTCTTTTTGCTACCTACTAAGAGATTTCTCACTTTCAAACAGTAAGCTATGTAAAAGATCCAATTAGTATTTATTTTTGAATAATTTTTGTTGCTATATTTGGTACTGTGATACTCTATTTGTGGGATGCAATTTTTAACTAGCCCCCTTTTCAACCTGTTCTATAATTTTGTAGAAAGTTCTCATTTCTCATAGCCATCTCTCATTTTAGGCTTTATGACGTTGTGAAGATTGGATATGCGTTGGCAATGTTTTTCACTTACTTCTTGCAGTTTTATGTTCCAATGCAAATCTTGGTTCCAAGCATACGTAGAAGGGTTCACCCAAAATCAAGAAATTGTGCTGAAAATGTGTTCAGGGTATTAATGGTTATTGTAACATGTATGTTGTCATCAATTAATTCTATCTGTATCCATTTTTCCCTTGAATTTTTTCCCTTGTTTTTTCACATATTCTTCCCACGTTAACTATAAAAGACTGTTTTATTTCCTATTCATTACCTAATGATGAGACAGGTTTTCTGGAAACATTCTTAATTGTCAAAATCATATTTTCTGGTTTATTGTCTTCTGCATTGTGGTATAGTCCTACTTGGTTGTGTCTTCCATAATTCTGGTTATGTTGCAATAAAGAAAATCGTCAATCACAACCAAAATTTTTTCATTGTGGCTCTCCTATTGAAGGCTAAGCAGGTAGTTTTGTGAACTGTACATTATCAATCAATCAATCAATCAATCAATCAATCAATCAATCAATCAATCAATCAATCAATCAATCAATCAATCAATCAATCAATCAAAATCTTTATTTATGTGTCAAAAATATTTAGCATATATGCTAATTGAAGATATAACATAAAGGCAAGTACACAAATTAGAGTTATATTACGATGTACAGTCTAGAAGGCTTTCCACGTTAGTTCTTCATGTCATTCTTTTGAACCGGTTCACTGTTGGCACTTCTTTAATTGTTCTGTCTAGCTTGCTGCACAACTACTGGGCAAAGTATCTTGCAGAATTTTTCCCGTATTTCACTGTATTGAATTTTGGAATGGCATGATTATTGTTTCTTAGTTCGTAAGGAGCTTCTATTAATTTAAATATTTCTGTTGTATGTTGTGGGGAAAGACCACGTCTAACTTTGTACATCAGTAAAGCAATGTCCTGTTGTCGCCTTTTCTGGAGAGATGTTAGATTTGCTTTGGTTAAGAGTTGTGCATATGGTCTGGATTTATCTCAATAAACAACTCATAAGGCTTTCTCTTGAAGTCTTTCTACCTTTCGTTTGTCAGCTGCTTGCAGAAATGCCAAACTATACTGCCATATGTCAAGTGAGGAAAAATTGCTGTCTTGTAGCTTGCTAGTTTTGCACTGGTGGGCATTATACTGCGAAATCTTGATAATGCCCTTTTCTATGGCTCATTCTTCTGCTCAAGTTGCTGATGTGAGTACTAAATGTTAACTCATCATCAACTTGAACTCAAAGTAGCTTGAGACTTCTTGTTTTCTCGGCCTCATTGCTCTCGTCAGCCATAACTTTTATTGTTAAATTACTATTTGCATTTTGAAGTGTCATTGCTTGATGTTTGCTGTTGTTTGCTTTCAGATGGTTTTCCTTGTACTATTGTGAAGTCATCTTGATATCTGATATCTTGATTTAGTTGTGACTTTAACTTTGTTTCTGCTCCCACCTGAATAATAAATTTGATGATTGCCAGCATACATTCTTATTTGATAGTACTTTATGCGGAAGGCCAAATCAGTTTGAAGGATATTCGATAGCATGGAACAGAATGCAGATCCTTTTGGGCATCCTCTTGTTGTTTCTTTCCATTCACTTCTTGTGTTATCCAGTTTGATCCTGCTTTGTCATTGTTCAAAATATGAAGTTGTCAGTCTCAAGGAGTCTTCAGAAAAGCCATAAAATTCAAGTTTCTTAAGAAGAAGGCTTGGCACCATGAAATCAAATGCTTTGCTCATGTCTGTTGACAGGATGGCTGTTATCTCGCTTTTATCAAGGGCAAATTTCCAGTCCTCAATGAGCCCTAAGATCGTAGTTTCTGTGCTGTTTTACTTCTTATATGCGGGTAAGCTAGGGCTTAGTTTGTTTTCAAATGAATTTGTAACTTGTTTGCAGAGTACTTTTTCAAATATTTTGTCAACTGCATAAAGAACTGTTATTGGCCTGTAGTTTTCATCACCATCCTTTTCTGCCTTCTTGTGTACTGGTGCTCATTCGCCTTTTTTCCAGTCGATGGGCCATCTTCCTTGTTTAATGCACGAGTTTTATAATGACGAAAGAGATCGGGTTAGTTGCTCAGCATTCATTTTCAGGAATCCTGATGTTATTCTATCGCATCCGATGGCCTTCTTTGGGTCTAGTTATGACAGAGCTTCTTCAGCATTCTTTTGAGACATTGAGATGAAAGAAAAGCTGAACTTCGAGTCAACTTTTATGCTCTCCTTGATAGTACCAACACTTGGATGAGCATCAAGAGACTGTAATTCTTCCCTTTGAACTTCGTCTGCGTTTCCCAATGCAGGAAAGTAATTCACAAAGTGACTGGATACTAGCTTCTGTTAACATATCATGTCATTATTTACTTTCAGCTTAATAGCAACTGTATCAAATGCCCTCGCCTTTAGATTGTAGAAATGGCCTGAATGCGTTGAAAAATTCTTTTGGTTTGCTTTTCATCTCTTCTGATAGTTTTCCCAATATGCCTTTATAGCTATCCACCTTTCTCGGGTTGCATTAATCAGCCGTTTATTTCTAAGTTCTTTATTTTCATCATTCTTTTCCCTTGCCTATTGCTTTGTATATTTTCTCTTTCTCCTGATTGCTTTTTTCCATTCCAGAGTCCTGTAGGGTACATCTTTTTCTCTTACTCTAATCTTTTTAAGTGGTAGGTATTTATCAATGAGTGAAATTACCAGTTTATACCAGATATGGCTTTTATCTTCAATGGAATAAAAAATTTGCATCACCTGCCAGAGTATTGCTTCAGTGCCTTTTTTTAGTTATTCATGATTCAAATTCAAATTGAACAGGATCTGGGTTTGGATTCACATCACCAGCTATAAGTAGGAGGTATTCATTTCCCATTTCAAACTGGAAAGCACCGTCTGTATTACTGTAGTATGGGATGCGTCATTTAAGACATTTCCTTATGACGTTTGGGCTTTCTTGTAGGCCATGTCTATCACGATGAAAAGCTGGCACAAACAGACATTGTAATTCATGTGATGTCCTGATATCCCAACCAGTCTTGTATGTTTTGGGATCTCTGCAATGTCTGTAGCACGAGAAAGCAAATTATAGCACTAGCACCTTGCAGTTGCTGTTAATACCACTTTACGAGCTGAGCGTTGAAAAACTACGTCCTAGCGCCATGTGAAGTAATAGGGTCATAATAGTCTTAAAAGTATTGGTTTTGTGGTAGTTCTGAAAGTTGCAGTTTTATTCAACCATGAATTCTCATCATATTGTATTTTTAATTGTCAGGTGGACTTGCTGCTGGTATCCCACAGTTGACAAATTTTATTTCATTACTTGGCGCAGTTAGTAGCTCTGCATTGGCGATCATTTTCCCGCCGTTGCTACATATCTTAACTTTTAAAGGCCATGGCCTGAGTTTTTGCAGCGTACTGAAAGATATATTTATTATACTGGTTGGAATTTTTGGCTTCTTGTTTGGAACATATACGTCAGTCATTGCAATAATTAAAGGATTTGAAATGTCAGCAGATGTTCATAGCGGATCTTCGCTGTCAAATTCTACTGCCTTTCGTAATGCAACAAGAGCATTTCCTAGTATGTGTAAATATTCTTATTGATTGACCAACGTACATGATGTTTTTGTGTAGCATGGTTTAATTGCTTTGAAATTAGTACAGTTTGAATATATAGTTTGCTTTAGAATTTGGTTCTACAGTATTGTACAGAAGTTTTTATTGTTGGTTTTATTCCATGATGTAGTAACTATTTTGATACAGACAATTCCCATGGCAGTGTATTCGTATCACTTTGACATTCTTTATTTAATGTCATAGTTGTGACGTAATTCCTGATTTCTGCTACTGTTTATATATGATTTACATGCTTGGCTTGCAAGCCACGCATGCGCATTCAGTTTCTACCAAATAAACATATTTTCCTCTGACTGACATTATGTAAATCTATTATTTTTTCAAAAAACTTTTGATTTCATAGATAACATGTTCCATGTAGAGAATTTTTTCTATTTGCCAAGTATCTGAATATGCCCAACCGTATAACGCAGGAGCTCATTTATTCTTCGTAGTCTTTATTTCACAATTTTCCCACATTGCCCCAACTCCCCTTCCTATTGTAGGGCATTAATTTTTAGAATTTGGTAAAATTGCTGGAAGTCACCACTGCTAAGATGTAATTGTTGGTAATTGCATACTTTACTCCCACTAATTCTAGTGCCTAGGAATTGTGTCTAGGAGAATCACTCCACAATTATGTGGCGAACAGAGATCTTGATATTCTTTTGCGTCGACAGGTTTAAAACTGTATTCAGTCGTGACACGAGTTGTTGTAGAAATTTTGGCTTGAACTTAAGAAATAGGACAGCAGTGCTTCGATTTTTGAATTCGCTTGCCCACTGCAAATGTGTTGTGCATATGATGACCTTGTTGGGGAGTAGCAAACTCTTACTCAAGACCTCGAGTGTGCTGCATGCACAAATTTTCTTAGTGTGTAATTTGCAATAACTTTGAATTCTGGTCATTTGCCATATTGCTATTGTCTCCTCTGAAGATAAATTATGATTTAGAAATTGAAGTTTCCTAGTACCAGTTTAATGTCAATTTGCAGTCGCAGTAAAATAAAGAGTTCACCGTGCATAAATACGTAGTAAAAATGAGTAGCCGTAAATGTTAATTAGAGTTTGCCCAGCCTTTTGGAGTGTGGATGTGTAGATGTTAAAATTCTTTACTGGGGCAAGCTTCCAGGCCTATATTTCCGAACGCAAAGACTATGGAATTGGATTTCCACAGCTTTGCCCCCACCCCATTAATTTAAGCTGTGTTTTTTTGTCCTACTTATACGCATAGCTTTTTGCATATAATAAACGCCTACTCTCAAATCCAGAAACTTTACAGAGCTTTTGAAATATTCACCGCTGGTAGTATTCTTTTGAATTCATGACACTTAATTGCCATGAGCGGTTTTGTTTTTGCACTAGAGCATGTGTGTGCTCCCCACTGTATGTAAAAGAGTGTCCCTCCCTTTTCAGCGAAAACAGTTGCCCAGTTTTGACTGTTAGGAACACCTGAATGCATGTGCCCCCTTGACTTTTTCAATGCTTCCTATGACCCTGAATTGAAAACTTTAGGCACAACATCAACAACAAGGCCAACTTCTCCATTTGCACTCCCAGTTACTTTTTAAATGCTATGGACTTACTCGAGATGCTTCCTGTTACATACAATTGAGACCCGTAGCTAAGGGGGGCCGGGGGGGAAAGGCCCCACGAGAAAAGTTCAAAGCAGGTACTATTTGCTCTGTTTTCGCTTTTCCTGTGCTTTTAGTTCTCTAAAAGAATAACACTTTATGGATCGGAGTACATAGTCTTTAAACTTCAATTAAAAAAGATTGTGGGGTTAAATTTTCCTTCTCTGCATAGAGATCAATGACCAACTTAACTTCCATCTTATTTCAGAAAAGGCATTTTTCGACGTTGAAGAGTGTATGAACTTAACAATTTTTCTGGGATCGAACCCCCCAGCCCCTATGATTTTTCTACTTACTGAAAGCTCTGCCATTCTACTTTCTCGCAGCAAGTTGGAGCTCTTCCATTCTACTTTCTCGCAGCAAGTTGGAGCTCTGCCTTTCTACTTTCTCGCAGCAAGTTGCACTTTATTTTTGCTAGACCACTTCAGTTCTATCCCTTTTAAATAGTTTTCTTCATATCCTAGATATTTTGCAGAAGTCTTGCTGTTTCTCCGTCTGTGTGCATTTTGTCATTTTGATAACTTCGTTCACAGAGGTCCCCCTGCTCATTCTGTATTGATTCATGCTCACTACTCTCACCCCGACTTGCTATACTCGGAATTACTATGCTCAGAGATGTGCCCAGACAATTTTTGTTTGTGGGGCATTTTCAAGAATATTTTACAAAAACTTGGCCAACTGTGTAAAAAAGGTTAAGAAATTAATGTAACCCACAGGCAAGGACGTAGCGAGGAGGATCTGGTTGTGTAAAGCTCCCAAACTTCTGGAGCTTGAGAAAATTAAAGGAAATTTGGGTCACTACATCATCAACATCAGGTAATTTATGAATAGTAGGAGGTTTCATAAAGCTAGCACAACAGTTGAAAGAACGTATAGCTAAAGTATTCACTGCATTTGCAAAAGTAATCTCAAAAAATTGTTTTCCAGCCTTCTGACAGCCATTATTTTGAAATTTTTTTCTCCGGGCCCAACCATGGTGGGCCATATAGTAGACTCTGGATACGAAAGAATGTCTAATACAGGTCCTGTCAATTCAGCTTAAAAGATCAGTAAGATGGCTCTTACGAAATACTCTATTTGCAAAAACCTATCTCAAATCCAATTTCCAGCCTTCCAGCCTTTATTTTGAAAATTTTTTCTCTGGGTCCAACCATGGCGGGCCCTATAATGGACACTGGATACCAGATAATGTCTAATACATTGAAAATTTTTCATGTAAATAGCCAAAAACATTGCCTTACGAAATTTGAGCGAAAAGTGATCGGTGGCATTGTGACATCGCTGCCTACAGGATGCTATTATCTCCTGCATTAAGATATATGTTCTTGCAGCCTCATACACACTGGGATTAGCATGCCCATCCTGTTGGCATTAGGGTGTTACGCTGATCGGCCAATTCCAATCCAGTGCCCCCCTTACAAAACCGTGCTGGCTACGGGCCTGTTGCAAATTATTTTTTGCTTGCAACAAGTGAAATGAATCATTGAAGTGAACTGACATGAGAGCTTCTTAGCCTCATTTTGAGAGTGAGAATGTAAGGACAACCAATCATTGTTAGCACACACGCTTTCACTACCTCTTTGAACGCTTACAGAATCTGTAAAGGCCGTTGCATACCGACAGGCAAGAAATGGTTTAGCTGTTAGCAAAATAAGTGTCAATTTCGTTGTATTTATCCCAGGTGAATCAATTTGAAGCAGGTTACATTTTTCAATTTGCCAAAGGATTTGAAAAGGTGCAAAATGGCTCGATACTTCATCGTAGTTTTTGTTGGCCTAGCCCTATGTATATCAATTGCTGCAGCAGATAAAGAAACCTCCAAGTCAGAGGTTTGTTATTATAATTTATATTTGACAGTAGAAATATCTCGTATACGGCCTTTTTTGTATGAGGTAAACTAAAGTAGAACGTAATAGTACAATTGTTGGAAAGGGCTTGAGTTTCCGCAATCAACGCTATTGGATAAGCGATTTTGCCGGCACTGAATTTGAAATTTGATCATGGACTTAATCCAAATGTAACTTCATAATGGATATGATATAAATCTGAGTTAAGTATTTATATATGAACAATAGAATATTAAAATAGGTATCCTGTTTGGCAATTAAGTAGCACTAAGAATTGCAAAAATATCGATGCGATAGTAGTATAGACAATTTGAGTTGATTCCTGCCTCTCACCTTCATTCAACACCATAATTCAGTACCGTGAATTGAGCATCTTGTATTTAGCCCTTTGCTTCTAGTATCTTACATTTAGCTCTTTACATTCAACACCTTTATTCCACAATCTTAACTCACAGGTCACAGATTATTGTACTGTTGCAGTACGCATCAGAGTCGCCAATTTGGCATTTTCTAAAGCAAATTCTGAAATTTGGCACTTTTGGAATGTGTTTTGCTTCAAAAAAATGATTTGGCTTGAAGTTAAAATTTAACCTAAATTTTATTTTTCTGAAAAATGGCTCTTTTACAAAGTCAGTTGGACCAAAAAGAATAACACAAATGAGATATTTCAAAAATAGTCAATGAGGCATGCCTTACTTCATGAAATTTTTGTGCAGATCTAATTTTCACACAGTGGCTCTGCATGAACAAGTGGTTGCACAAATTTACTTTATTTTTGTGCATTTTGCTGTATGAAAATTTGATGTGCACAAAATATATCTTTTCTGGAGGTGCATTAAATTAAAAAGAGAGAAAACAGAGTTATAGTTTGATAAGGCTTCTTTCTAAAAGCAGCAAGTAATTAGAAGCTCTTTTTTTTGAGCCAAGGCAAAGTCTTATAACTCTAGGTTTATCAGAGTTTCTTGTTTGATAATATGGGACTTTGGATTTCCATGTAAATTGATTTTGAATGTTTCAGTGCATGTTCTGTTTATCATTTTTTGTGACATTGCTAGCTGTTCATATTTTGTCACAGAATGAATGTTGCGAATGTTTGAAAATATGTAGAGTTGCATGTTAAGTGTCTTATATTGTTTTACCTAACATTGGTATATACAAAAATGAAATGTGCACATCAATTGAATTTGTGGAAAAAGGATGTGCAAAATGAAGCTTATGTAAAAATTGCATGGTTCAAGGTATGATACATTTGTAGATGCAAGTCTCAGCACAAGTGCATTGCAATATATTCAATAGAGATTAAAATTAAAGTCTATGCCCACTTCTTAACATTTCTTTCTCATTGATTTGTAGAATGGAGCTATACCTCCCTTTGTTTGAGTTATTAGTCATTTTTATTATTCTCTGACCTGGTTTTCACATTTGATTTATTGTAACTATATTTTTTCCACCCATTTGCAGAGCTCTCAATAATGTTTGGAGCAATCAGCTGATCATGAATAATAGTTAGCTGTTTTCCATGGAGAGCCGCCCACTATGTCTACTTTTTTAGGTTATTTTAAATCAAAAGTAGACTGCAGTTTAGACAGAAGTAGCATGCAATAAATCACTTGTAGCTGCCTTCAATTGAAAGCTCTGTCCAGTTGTCTTACCAGATTTCTTAGGACCTGGGAAACCTGCTATATATTTTGCATGCAGTACTAGCTATGCAGGATTGTTGCAGTATATTTCTGATAATTGAACTTTCAATCTGTTTTTCTATCTTATTATATTTGCATGTACCTATTACAGTGTACATTGGACTTTGAGTGAACTTTCTACCTTTTTTTAAAAAGTTTTGGTTGATAGTTTTCAGGTTATAAATTTATCTGATAGTTTGCTGGTTATAACTAGGTTGAGGATCTAACTTACCAGAAGCCAGAGGTGCAAGGATTTGCCTACATTGCAGAAACATTTGATAGTCAGAAAGAGTTTGATGAGCAGTAGGTCTTCTTTTTCATGTCACTTTTGAACAGTTATTTACTCTTCAGTAGAAGGCATTGCTTTAAATTTGCTATGCCAATTTATGAAAGCATTTGAATATCTGTAGTTTTATTTTTAGAGCCAGTATGTTTACTTTGGAAACTTTTGTAATTGTGCATTCTGCATATGAAAGATGCATATTTTACCAATATTTGGTGTGAGATACAAAGACTGGTCACATTGCATTTATATTGTCTTTGATGTGATCAGACAATGTGTTATGATGGGCAAAATTAAGAAGAAGTACCTGGATAGTCAAAGTTGCAGAAATATTACCAGCCTCTTCCAAGAGCTCAAATACCAGGGTTCATTACAAACCTAAAAATGCTGGAAAATAAGTAATTTTCAGGGAAAGCCTAGAATATTCAGGTAATTTTTGTCAATAATTATCTAAGTCAGGGAAATAAAGTTGTTACTTTGGGGGTAGGAGCATGGCTAGAGGATGATGTGAGAATTGACTGGAAATTATGCATTCATGACATTGCTCATGCTTTAATAGTTGACCTTGATAATGGTTTGATAATGGTTGATACCTTGGTTTGATAATGCAGTCCATGCCCTGAAGAAATTGGACACAAGCAGCAATTTGCACCCTTGTTTGCATGAGTTATTGCACGTGCGATCCAAGATTTGTGTATCCACAAAAGAGAGTTTCTTGTTGCTGAAGCTTGTGAAATAATTTATTTAGGATAGACAGGATAAAGCAGAGTTATGAAAGCAAGAAATGACAGTCACTAGTGTTGCAATTGCGACAACATCGTTCCTATTTGGCACATGTGATGGAACAGTTAATAGTGATGTTGGCATGGATGATTTTTCATTCATGCGGGGGATTTGGCATATGTGTGGACATACGCACTTGCAGTAGCACATGTCTCCAGGCATGAACTGATAATGGTTGATACCTTGGTTTGATAGTGGTTGATACTTCAACACATTCTCCCCCAAATTCTCCTTCATTTTCAATTGTAAGGCTCATTGTAGTTGAAACACGTGTGCAGTGAGGTATATATAAGTATTCTCTTTATGGTTTTTCTTAGGTTTCTGTGATCAACTTGTTATTGTTGATGTTACTGTTGTGAATTTAAAATCATTGCAAATAAAGTGAAGATTAAATCAAACTGCTTATATCTCATAAAAGCATGAAAAAGAGGCCTTGTTCTTTTCACATGCCATTCTTAGTGCACATGTAGTTAGATATTGTTAAGTTCTCTCTTTTGTACTACAATTTATTTCTGCTATGTTTTTGTCATTTAGCATTCCAAATAGCATCTTTTGAATGTCGTACCAGCAAATCAAAATGATATTCTTCTACTGCAAATTCAGAGTGATGTCATTATTTCATTTAAGTGTTTTGGAATCTGTTTACATCAAGACTCAAACCCCAGTCTTGTGTATACAAAAAGAGTTTGTTTTCTCATTGGGACTCTTTAAGTAAACTATGTTACTAGGTCCTAATTGGTCACACTTGGGGCCAATTAGACACATCCTAACACATGAACTGCATCTGGATATATATTTAGGTTTACCTTTAGGTCATTATCCGACATTTTCATACTCTGATGAGTGTCGGACAAAAAAAGCTTTCAGTATGTCAAAATAATGTTGCCGCCTTTTCGTGCTGTGGTAAAATTTTGATTTGGTAAATAATTTTGCTTCATGTAGGAATCTATTTCTTACTACCCCAAACTCTATTTTTTTGGTATCCTCAAACTGTTTAGTGTTGGCTAGACTGATTTGATGGGATTTATTTTTGCCCACCAGGCCTTATTGCCAAATCAAGTTAAAGATGATTTTTTGCATGATCAGTCTAAGTATTTCAAGTAGTTGTTTATGCTAATTGCTATGTTTGTCAGGTGGATCCTATCTCAAGCAAAGAAGGATGGTGTGGATGCTGCTATTTCTAAATATGATGGTTTGTATCAATGATTTGGCTAATTTTTCTCTGTTGTCAACTAAATTTGTATGTCATCATTGAAGGAATAAAT
Organism: Cassiopea andromeda; assembly: GCA_018155075.1. Taxonomy (NCBI): domain Eukaryota; kingdom Metazoa; phylum Cnidaria; class Scyphozoa; order Rhizostomeae; family Cassiopeidae; genus Cassiopea; species Cassiopea andromeda. The sequence continues at coordinate 38,145 of WIPJ01000251.1, forward strand.
ACAAATTCCATTTTTCTGTAAAAATTTTTTCAAAAGGGCTCTTTATACAGTGCTCAATAGCCCCCCCCCCCCAGA
>WIPJ01000251.1:40031-54152 GCA_018155075.1 Cassiopea andromeda
CTTATTGAAATTTTTATAAATGGCAGGCAAATGGAGAGTTGATGTTCCAAAAGACAGTGCACTGAAGGGTGATGGTGCCCTCATTTTGGAGGTAGATATTTATTAGTGAATATGTACTCCTTAGCATCTGTCAGAATGCAAGTATTACCTATATTATTATGTGACCCCTTTCTCCATAATGCCTTAAAGGCTTAGAGAAATGTATTATTTAGTAGGCTGTACCAAACTACCAACTTGTAGACTGCTTTTGCAAAAGGAGAGGTTTACAATTGTATATAAGATCTTATTCAATGAAAATAAGTTTTGAAAAAGTTTTTTCTCTACTGTATATAGCAGAAATGAGTACTTTTGTTAGGAAAAGCACTGCTAAGCCAAAAGATATTGACAAATGGTAATCAAGTTTATTGACTTATTTAAACAGCCTTTGTCATAAGGAAGATATGTGTGTGGTAGACCCCATGCATAATATCTTTCATGCATGCAATTCACACTCTTACCCATATGGCTTTTTCAGGTTGCTAATTAAGAATTTACAAAACCACAATAGCAACTGCAATCAGAACACATTTTTGCTTTACTTTTAGAGCATGGCATCATTAGGCTCCTTGTTTCTCATACAAACTAATTCATGTGGAATAAAAATGCAATAGAATGCTATATAACTGTGGTGAAAAATGCAGCAAAGCTATTTTCCTTCATCTTGATAATTTCTGTCGCTTTTAATGTTGTGAGGCATTTATAAAGAATCAAAGTATTCTGATTGCATTTTGAAATGACTTAGTACCAAAAATATGACCATGAAACTCTGCTTTCAATTACACAACTAGGAAATCTGATTACTGTCATTCTAACATATCAAATTGAAGGAGATTTTGGCTTCAAAAATTGTGAGACAGGTGGGAAATAGGGTAGATTGATATGTTCTGTTTGCAGGAAATTTGATCAGGTTTTCATTGGCATTTGCTCATAAACTTAAGGTAAAAATCAATGATCAAACATCTGACTCATGTGTGATGAATTGCTCACATTGTCAGCTCTAGACGTGTGCCCATGTAATCACATGCATCAAATGACGAAGACTGCTTAAATAGATCTGAATCAATGGAATTTATTCTTGATGGTTTTCAATTAGAATAAGCTTGATTGGTTTGTACAAGGCTATCATTATTGATGTGTGCACTTGTGTGTCTGTATGTAAACTCTAGTGTCTCTAATAGATGGGCCCCTCATCTATTAATTTCAGGGGAATTTTCCTTCTCCCCTATTGCTTATTACCACCCCCCTTCTATTAGCACCCTCTTTTTGAAAATTGGCTGACATAAACACACCCTTCTATTGGCACACTCATTTCTATTAAAGATTAGAAAGGAGTGTATATCATGGCATGGTAACACTGCATAATAATTATTGTATGGAAATAGGAGTTTTGATATCATTGTTTTTAATATCTTCATGCCCAATTAGGAAAAAGCTAAGCATCATGCTGTATCCACCATTCTACCAACAAAATTTGAGTTCACTGACCAGCCTTTTATTTTGCAGTAAGTATTTTATTATTTGATAGCATTTGCTTTCTCAGATATAATCTCTCCCCCCAAATACAAGCCCCCTATATACTAATCCAAATGTCCTTCTGAATTTAAGCCCCCCCAGAGCAGAAGCCTGGGGCTTATATTTGGCATTCAGTGTGTATAGTTAGGATTCAATAAAAATATTCTACCCTGAGGTGACATTAACAAAGCAACTGTTGCTGTGGTAACAGAAATATCAAAGAGAGAGTATAGCATGTCCCTGTAGTTACTTTTGTTCTTTGTCAAGATTTACACATAAATGTTGTTATTAGTCTCTCTGATTCGACACCAAGTGCTAAATGTTTGGAATACACAAGTCACAAGTTAACCACCAAAATATGATGGTGAACATCAGTGTTCATATTTTGCTCAGCATTCATATTTTGGATTTTGTGGTACTATACAAGTGCCACGAAAAAATGAATTGCTTGCTTAATAAAATGTTGTTTGTTAGAGATTTGAAGCCTACATTGAGCATGAAAACAGATCCTATCACTGCCATATTGTTCACATAATATAATTTTGCAGTCACATCTTTGTAGGACATCCACCAGTCTTTCTGTCAGTGCACATGTTTCTGTTCCATGAAGAAGAGCAGATCTAACGCAAACTTCATAAACCCTTCCTCTGGTCTTCAGGTCTATGCTAGCATGTCTGTGTGGAAGCGCTTGTACTCAATCAAGTGCTTCTCGTGTCAAGGCCTGACAGGAGCCATCTCCAAGTGGCCTAGATGATGTTCCAGTCCACAACAGTAAAGCATGGTTCTAGAAGGGGTGCAACAAGTTGTCAGAGGGTAAACTCAAAAGAGTTCATTACAAAGAGACTGTAGCACTCATGAAGGTAGTTGCTTATGCCCCCTCCACCCCAAAATAATTTTAGTAAGCATTCAGTGTTATTCACAACTAAAGGCAGGGCAGGGGTGTCACTGAATCCTGCACATATGTGGCTCCGCTTTAGTTCTTGGTTCTGAAATGTGGCCCAACTTAACATCTAATTGAATTTCCCTGAATTTAGGGGCTCTGTTTGCACTCCTTCTAAGAATGCATTTAAAAGTCCCGTTTTTTATACCATAGTCACTTGGAAGGCACAAAAGATTTGAAGAACACTATTGACTTTGGTTTTTAGTTTTTATTGGCTCTTGATGTCTCAGGGTAGACATGCCCTAATTTCAAGACCCTAGGGTCTTGATTTTAGGTTATGCCTATTCACACAGCTGTTAGAAATAATGTTGTCTGACTACTTGGAAATTGGTTGTTTAAGAATACGCTTCATGATAATTGAAATTATGAGGATTGAAAGTCATAACAGAGAGGATATTTTAGGGGAACCCCTTGTAATTACTTCAAAAAATTCTCCATAAGATAGATGGTACAACTATAGGAATTTGGGTTCTTGATGAATTGTGCTCCAGGCATAATTTTAGGTGTGGCATTGACACTCATGCTTGATCAAGTGCCTTTACAGTGAAGGTTGGGTCTTATCTTTATATGAAACACGTCACTAGTGTATTTAGATAGAGATCTTGATGTTGGATTAACACATTGTGTGACAAATTTGTTAAGTCTAGCATTTATTGCTATAGGTATGGTGAAGTACTTTGATTAATTTAGGTACGAAGTTAAATTCCAAAATGGGCTGGATTGCGGAGGTGCGTACATGAAGCTGCTGTCTGATTTACCGGAGCTTGACTTGGTTAGTAGTTGCCTAGATAATGTGTTAATTTCAAAGAAGTTCTATATAGAATTGAAGTATATGATTTATCAAATGATAATTGTGAGTTTTAGTATCACATAATGATAGGATCAAATTTTTAAAATTTGATGAAGCACTTTGTATTTTTATGCAAAGCTATGGTTCCTTCATGTCCCCTTTGCTCTTTTTAGTTTTTCCATTTTGCTTTGTAAGTTCATAAATGAACTTCTTTTACTCTTACAGAGTATTGATTTACACTAGATCAATCTATTTTTGTATTCAGGAAGAATTTAATGATAAGTCACAGTACACAATTATGTTTGGTCCTGACAAGTGTGGTGAAGATGCCAAGGTAATTATTTTTGCAGTACCCTCCACCCCCATAACTGGCTATTCATTGTTGCAGTTTTTTGCTCTATATTAATTTCTCCTCGGTTAATCCTCTGTATTAATTTCTGTAAAATATTTATTTTGATATGTTAAGTCCATGTTTTGCACTGAATATTTTCTGAAACTTAGAAATTTTGCAGCAGTAAGTTGCCACAAATTCAAAATATGTTGCCAACTTTCTTTGTTTGTGCATAGGTGTCTTTTGGAGAGAGAGAGAGAGAGAGAGAGAGAGTTCAATGTGTATTCAAGATGAATTCAAGATGTTTACTTCTGTTTTTCTAGCTGCATTTCATATTCCAACACAAGAATCCAAAAACAGGGAAATATGAAGAAAAACATGCCAAAAAGCCTACTGGAGACTTTTCAAAAATATTTGATGACAAAAAGACTCATTTGGTTATGCTTATTGTTAACCCTGATAATACTTTTGAAATTCGTGTTGATAAGCAAGTCGTAAATTCTGGTAGTTTGTTAAATGATTTTGAGCCACCTGTTAACCCCCCTGTTGAAATTGATGATCCAGAGGATAAGAAACCAGATGATTGGGATGAAAGAGAGAAAATTGTGGATCCTGATGCCAAGAAGCCAGATGATTGGTATGTGGTACAAATTGCATTTTTTTAGTATATTTGGTTTGTTATGTTTTCTCAGAGACGAATGTATATGTTTAGTTTATAACTTGAAATGCTATAACTTATATAGAACAGCTAGGTATGTAGTAATGACAACCTTGGGCAATTGGATATCTGTGTATTGCATATCACGGCCAACTCTTTGAACCATAGTCTTGAAAGAGATAGCGTTGGATATATTTTGAATTTTAGAGTAATACATATATTGCACTTTTTATTAGAATTTGAAGAATAAGAATAATATTTTGTGGTAGCTTTGGTTCTCAATTGTTGATTTACAATTTCAAATTTGCATTGAGGTGATTTGCAATTACAGTTTGGGGCGATGTGCTTTTTATTTCAATTTAGACACTGTAATGGATATAGCAATTGCTACCTGGTGGGGGGGGGAGCTTATGTTTGTTAGTCTCAATCAGCATTTGTGTTAGTTGTCTTGGAAAATGTTGTTTTTCATGTGGGATTCATAACTACTCACTCATTGAAGATTGCTTTCATTAAAGAGTTGTTCTCATTCTCTGCGTCTAAGGCTTTGGGACCATTAATTTATTACGTCATCATGGAAGTGAGAGTGGTAGTTGCTAGAAATGCTCATGTTTGATTATGGGAGGGGGGTAGGTTGTATGATGACATAGGAACCAAGCGTCTGTTTACACTTAAGATGTGATTCAGTTCTTTCTTTTCCTTAATTTATAGTTACTGAACATTAGACATTATTTATATTAATTCATGGTAACAAATTTGATGTTCATGATGATAATCATGCATTGCTCTTCTTTTATAAGGGCAGCAGAAAATTCCATGGTGCCAACGTGACTTTTTTGCACTTTTGAGTGTCACTCAAATGCAGTAAAACTCTGCGCATAGAAACCTTAAGTCGTGCCCCCCTTCCGCCTTGTCTATAGGCTGTTCTTGTTTTTATGTAATGAGTTAGTTCCAGTAGGGTGAAATTTCTTCAGTCAGGGCTCAGAACTATGGCAATATCAGTTAACCATCCAAACGTTAATCCTAAGAAATGGTTTGCATTTTTATTTTGGTTTACCCCCCTCCCTCCCCCATCCTATCACAATTACATGTCTACTATTTTTGGAACACCCATGAAAATGGGTTTGATAGGCAAAACAAAAATGAGCTATTACTAAGACCTTAGCTAGATTATTACGGCGAAATGATTCTAATTATTTGAAATAAGAATATTCAATTTCAGTCTGTAAATGAAAGTTCTTATGCGCTGGCTATGGTGTAGTCCATAATGCAAATGATGACACGTTTCAGGAGGGGAGTATAACCAATGTCTATGGGTAATTATCTGTTGTTGATTCACTATATAGTCATAAAATCACTCTTTTCTAAGGGATGAAGATGCCCCCCGTAAGATTGAAGATCCAAATGCCAAAAAACCAGAAGGATGGTTGGATGATGCACCAGAAAATATACCTGATCCAAGTGCCGTGAAGCCTGTAGACTGGGATGATGAAGAGGACGGTGAATGGGAACCACCACAAATTCCCAATCCAAAATGCTCAGAAGTTGGATGTGGTGAATGGAAGCCACCGATGATTGACAACCCAAAATACAAAGGAAAATGGCAAGCACCTCTTATTGCCAACCCAAAATATAAGGTTCATTAATATAAAGATATAGCTATTATACAAAAACATATATGTTATTTTTTGCAGCAACATATGATAAAATATATAGAAAAAGCATGTAGACAAATTTAATTGCGCTTGAAATTCACATATTTTGAGAAGGACCATCTCGTGAAGTGGACAGAAACTGAAGGGTGCATTTGTAGTGCATTTTGTTAACGGGATTGAAGGATAAGCAGACAGCCCAACCATAGAAAATAGAGTGGTTATGTTAATGATAACTCGTTTGCAATAAGAGACTACACATTGAAGTTCAATTCAGGGATGACCAAGTGGGATTTGGGTTGGGGTCTGTGGGTCATCGTTGTTTATTAAAGCGCACTGATTGTGAAGCGGAATATGTCCAGCATGCTTTTTCGTGAAAGCAAATTAACACCTACGTATATTAGAGCCTATTGGTGTGTATGAAAACTCATTGATATGTATTTTGAGCAGTGGCGTATCTAGGGTCGAATCTTTTGGGGGGCGAAAAAGGGTATGACTGGGGGAACAAAGGGAAAGAGTGTGGACCTTAGAGGGTAACTAGGGAGTCAACTAGGGGTAGAGGTCTATAGCCCCTTGTCTTGGCCAGCATTGAAGTGCCATCCAATATAAAGAAAGACCGCAGGACGAGGGTCGGGGGGCTCCGCTCCCTGGAAAATGTGTTTGACTACACCCATTAAATATAAGGGAAACGCCGATGCCTTCCATTGTATCGATTTTATTGCAGAGTTTTCATCATTTAGGAGGCGACTGCCCCCCTTACCCCCTGGCTACCCCACGGATTTTAAGCGTGAGCTTGCTGTTTCATACGTCAATCGAAAATGGCTTAAATACAATTGATCATGAACCTATACTTTACAACATAGATGTCGTGATATGTTGCATTTGTTTTGGCAACTGAAAATGTTTGATTTCAGCAATTTACCAAATTATTGTCTTTTTACCTGTAGCTGTCTTTTTACCTGTAGCTGTGTCTCTATAGAATTTTTAATAATCTTCAACACTAACAATGCTATAGTTTGAGTAGATATATACATTGAAACATAGCCTTTATTTTTGATAGGGCAAATGGTCTCCTCGAAAGATAAAGAACCCGGACTATTTTGAAGATAAGAACCCATTCAAAATGACATCTATAGTATGCTCCTAATCTTTGTTGGTTTTAATTTGAAATTCACTTCTATGTAAACCATTCTTAGTTTATTTATGATTAATGTGTTCAAATTTTCATATTTAGCTTTTATGAATATATCTCACATTGTCGATAGGCATTCAATCTAAACTTATTTTAGCCATCCCTGGAGCTCCTTCTATGAGATTTGTTTTGTGGTTTATTGAATGATTATAAGTACTTTTCATTGTTTTCCTCTCTTTTAACCATAGGCAGCAGTTGGTTTTGAATTATGGTCCATGTCAGATGGTATCATTTTTGACAATATCATAATATCAAGTCGACAGTCAACAATTGATCAGTGGACTGCAGATACGTAAGTTTGGCGTAGATTTTTTGTGAAGGATACTCTTTATAGACATTGAATTTTTCTCTTTTGAATGTCCCTTGTGCACTGACTGTAGATTTTGCGTTTACTTTAGTTGTGGTGATGGTTATGGTTAATGCTTCCAGTTTCATGACCGTGCAGTTTTAGTCAATACGGTGCTGACCATGCGCGAGTCGTGCAAGCTCGATGCAGTTGTCAAGCGAATTCGACATTTCACCGAGCAACACAGAGCAACATCTCAAACAAAAGAACTGTTAGATTGCTCTTCCAAAATATTTGATCGCCACCAAACAACGCAGAGCAGCACCGAGCACAGCACAACACGTGGCCAAATGAAGTCAACATTTCAACAGGCTCGAATTTTGTTCGTTACTCGGTGAAATGTTGGATTCGTTTTACCCGTTTGGGTCTTGAATGGCTTGGGCTACAATGTTGTGATTCAAATCGTCTGGGTTGCAGTTCTAGAGGATACACTCATTAAGACTGCTATCTTCTAGGTTACATTTCTTGTTGCTTCTCTCTACTGGACTACTTTCTCTTCTCACTTTTATTTTAACTAGCAAACAAGTCCAAACTTGAAGATTAGCATAATTCAGAATCTTAATTTTATATGTTTCATTTCGGCACGTTTTCTAGCTGGGACCTCAAGTTCTCAAAAGAGTTTTCAGTAGATGGTGAATCAAGCGTAAGTTAAAACTTTTTAGTAATTTGTTTAAAATTATTGGTTTTGATACAGTAATGTGTTAGTAATCTTTAGTTTGCATTAAGATGTTGAGGAAAAATTTTATCAACTTGTAGGAATTTTATTGCTTGGGTACCATTCTGTCTGCTAGTTTGAGTTTGAAGTTAGCGCTACATTATTGATGTCCAAACTACACTTTAAACACGAGGATTCACTACTATCATGATATGGTAATATAACAATTCATTGCTTTCATGGTATTATTGTTTTCAGGGTGGAATTTGGAAAACTCTGCAGGATGCTACAAATGAAAGACCTTGGCTCTGGGCAGTTTACGTTGTTGTCATTCTGCTTCCCATTATCCTTGTCATTGCTTGTTGCTTGCCTGGTAGAAAGGTAAATTTTGTTTTAAGGCATCATATTTTCTCTTTTATTTGATGCTTATTATTTATTTTGCTAATACCACAATCTTGAAAGTGAGACAAGGGAAGCGTTGTTAATTGACAAAGCTTTTCTAAGAAGAACAGCCCAGAAAGAAAGTAAGTAGATAATGGAATCAAAAATAGTGGTTTACTTTAGACAGTAGCTTGGAGTTTTTTGGACTATCGTTTTGGAAGGGAATTTTATAAAAGTTGTTCATAAAGTCCATTTTAAAGTACCTATTTCATGAATTGCAAGCCATTGTCCGTAGTAGTCTGGTGTGTAAACAGATCCGTTTTGTCAAATTGGCGAAGTCTGCATGCGCTTGCGAATGTCATGAAAACTTCATTTCATGATCCACCCTTTAAGGTTTGTTCTACTTCTTAAAGTCCTCAAAAATTCCTTGTATTTAATTTGCGTTTTTAAAGGCGCCTAAAACTCCTTAAATTCGTACATTTTTGGAAAAACTCCCTAAAAACTCCTCATTTATAATCAGTTCTTGGAGGAGAGGTTATTCAGCGAAAGAGTTACTTCGGAAGTGAAAATGATTTTAGTCATGGAACCCACAAAAATTCTCCTTAAGCCTGGATCACATATAGCCGTAACATGCCGGCGACTGCCGCCGGCACTGCTACTACGGTATGCCGCAGGCAGTTTATTCCTTATGTGAACACTTTGCCCCCGGCAGCCGGCGGCAGCCTGCGGTACCGTGAAGAAAGTATGCTTTGCTGAAATATTGGAGAACCTACATGTTTTTCTTTGTTTCAACTTTTATGAGGTTAATTTTACAAACGCGTAGTAGGTCAAAATTAATCCACAGTGAGTTGCTAACAAAAGTTGCCTGTTAGAGCTGACGCCATATTTCTGCAGTGCATCGGCTTCCCGCGAGAAAACAACAGAAAGCAGCAACAACAAAGATTCAATAATGAGTGCTTGACTACCGACATGGTTACCGGCAAAAGAATGTATTTGTGAACATCTCGCCTGAGGCAGCCTGCGGCACATGTACCTGCGGCAGGTTACGGCTATATGTGAACCAGGCTTCAACTTTCTTCACGGTACCGCCGGCTGCCGGGGGCAAAGTGTTCACATAAGGAATAAACTGCCTGCGGCATACCGTAGTAGCAGTGCCGGCGGCAGTCGCCGGCATGTTACGGCTATATGTGAACCAGGCTTTAAAATCGATTTTTGATACCTAAAGGCTCCTTGAAAGTCCTTACACTTTATCTACTCACAACAATACGAAGTGTGATCCTTGCTCTTATTAGTACATTGATCATAATGGATTTATCATCTTGGCTTTTTTATATCAGAAGGACGATGCAGGTGAGAGGAAGAAAACTGACGAGCCTGTACCAGATGATGAAGCAGAAGACGAAAGTGAAGTTAAAGAAGGCGAGAGTGAAACTAAGGAAGAAGATGAAAAAGGTGATAAAGAAGATGATGCCGAAGTGAAGGAGGAAGTTGATGGGGCAGATGAAAAGGTATTGAGTGAAACCCTTTTAATTCAACGTAAATGAGTAATCCTCATGTTTCATATAAGAATTGGTTTCAAAAGGCTGAAATGTTGCTGGCACTTTGGCTCAAAATCTTTTTATAGTAGTTTTTTTCTCATCAGTGATCGTGTTTCCAATATTTTCAATTTCAATATTCAATATTCTCGATTTCAATATTCAATATCTTCGATTTCAATAAGATGAATAAACCATGAAATGAAATCTTGAAATTTCAAAGTGAGATATTTACTGGCAACATTTTCTGTATTGTTGTGAAAGAAAGACTATCTTTCCGTATGGAATTTTGGATTTGTCTATGACAACACTCAAGTCTTAGTTTGCATTCAAAGAAATAGCTCATTTTCTCTCCTAGATTATTGAACTTCCAGCATTCCTTTCACGTGATTTAAATTGAAGTCATGTCACGTAGTCCCAGTTTTGGAACATCAGGAATATAATTATTGTTGTCTCCTTCTGGTACAGGGAATGTAGTACACGGCTCGTGTAAGACCGCAGTCTGAAAAATCTGGAATGCTTTTAGGTTATAATAGGGGAGGCCTGCAATAGTCAGGATTTTTTCATTACAAGAAAGTCAGAGAAAAGTCAGGGAATTCTGGCCATTCATTTTATCTTGTAGAATCGTCCGAAACTGCCTTTTGTGCCTAAAGAACTCTAATTGGCACTAAAGAATATCTAATGTTTCCCATTGTGATTAAATTTTGTTCTGACAATGCAGTTAAACAAGCATTGCGAATAACGAAGTTCTGAAGTATTCATCCAATGCATTTTTAGTATTTATCTTGAAGATGGCATTAGAAAAATTTTTCGTTACTGCAAATGGCCGGGAAAGATAAATCTGATTTAAAGGACAGTTAGGGAAAAGTTTGGGAAGCTTCACTTGGGGGATTTTGTACGAACCCTGTTGCAAAAACAGTTAATTTAAAGGCATCATTCTGTTCAAAGTTTGATTTTCCAGGCGTTTATGAAATTTATGATGCAATATACCGATATAATGATTTTGTTAATGAAAGGAAGTGCTGACGTGTACATTAATGATGATTATCAGATGCATTTGCAGGAGTTTGATAATGCAGTCATCTCAGCAGAAGAATGTAGAGATTTGAAGTCAAATGATGAGGTAGTTCATATAGTGATGAAGTAGTTTTTGTAGTCAGTGACGTCATTAGTGAAATTTTAAATTTTTCATTAAAGCCTGTTAAGGTGTTATTACTGTTGGTGAAAGGAAGTGCTGACGAGTACATTAATGATGATTATCAGATGCATTTGCAGGAGTCTGATAATTTGAAATTTGTCATTTAAGTCTGTTAAGGTGTTATTACGGTTAAGGCGATTTTTTGCGGCTTTGTCATGAATATCTTAGGTATAGCATATTTTTATTAATGAGAGCGAAAAACTTTAGCTTAGTCCAAGTAGAAAGATTTCAAGTACAACCAAGGGAGAGGATGTTACTTAATGCTAGAAAGTGGAAGTGCGAGAAAGTAGTTGAATGAAAAGGCAGGTTTCAATGATACGTAGATGAATGCCTAAAATGGTGAGTGAAAGTAAATAATATTGGGTGCCTAATAGACGGGGAGTTGGAATAGTCGGGGGGCTGGGAAATTCCGCAAAATCTAATAAGCGGGGATTGGCTGGAAAATGACTAGAAATGTTACGGAAAAAGCAATGGTTTCTTGTCACAAATTTATATCGAAGTAAGTCCACAGAATGAAATAACGCTGAACCATATAATATATGATATATTTTACTTGCAGCCCAGAGTAACAAAAAATGGCCTTTGGTGAGACCTTTCTTCAAAAAATTAATAGGGGCATATGCGAAAAATATAAGCAAAAAGGAAGTGCTGACTTTTTTATTTGGCTTATAGATAAGAACGAAGATAAGAGTTTCGTTGAGCCAAATTTCGAAATAGTATTGAAATCTTTTGTAGGAAAACAGAAAGTACTAGAAAAGACAGCAAGCTTAATGGAGATGTAGTTGAATGTAGCCTAGTTGGTAGGATGAGTTTGGCTTGTGCAATGCAAATTAAATGTTTTAGCGTTGCAGTTATATTCTTTGATATCTTGTAGTCCTATGATATATTTTCATACGATTACAATTACAATTGCCGATTCCTGCGGTCTCATCTTATTGTAATTTTACAACCCATTCATATTGTATTTGATGTGCTTGGCTTCTGCATAACACTTATTACTACTTATATAATCCAATCATATCTTTCTTCACTAGTGCTTTATGGAGAGCTTTTAAATTTTGAATTGCGTTTGCAGAAGCACTTTCGGGAAAACGTAGTCGCAGAAGATAGTCAGAATGATCTGTCTAGTGAGGATGAGGAGCTCGATGGTCCAGTCGAAACTGAAAAAGAGGTTGACAGTACAGTTGAGGTTTTAGAATGTTCAGTATTAGTTTGTTGTACATTTTTGCACACTGTTAGTTAATTAATGTTGTTATGCATGTTATCGTAGTCAATGTTGCTATAGGCACTGTTCGCAGGGTATGATAGCAAGGTGATGTTGTAGTTATATTTTATGATGTATAATGTACAGTTCGCTTTGTGGTTTGCCATCATCTGAAGCGTTTTTTGAGAATTATACGGCTTGGAATACTTGTTGTAGGAACAAAAAGCTACATTGGAACAAGAAGTTGAAGCTGAAAGTCCACCCCCAGATTCATCGCCACGGTACTTACACCGTTTATTTTCAAAACTTTTTCTCCTCTTGATAATTTCTTGGACTTCATTTACCATAGCAAGTCATCCTTTCAGCGTAGTAATTTAATATAGTTTCTTATGGACGATATTAGAAACTTTTTTGCTTTTAGGAGGAGGGGTCCAAAGAGAAGAGCTAGAAAAGAGTAGATGCAAGGCTCCCGTAGGGAGAATGATATTGCCAGTGACGTCATGATAAAGTCTGCTAAGAAGAGAATGCAATTAGCATAAAATGGGCAACTTAATGAGTGACTATTTGATAATTCGAACTTTCAGCTGCAGAAGTTTAAATGTCATAGTTTTTCAAAAACTGTTAAAAGCATGTTTGATTTCTGTTCAATTGTTAATTGAGGTATGAAAGAACAGACCGTTGATTTCTATTGAATCTCTTTTCCGCTTACTTTTTATTCAAAATGGGACAAAATGGCATTTTTATTGATCCAAAGTATCTCATTTGTGTCGGCATCTCTGCAGTCATTGAACCCAATTCAAGCACACTCGTGCTTGGGTTGCACAGATTTGGCAGAAAAATCCCAGAGTTAAGTGCTTTCTGGTATGTCCGTTCTCTCTAGTATAACCCCTTCGTGGCAAATCAGAATTTTGTCATAGTAGAGCAGAATCTCCATGCCGAAAAAAGTTTTATTGGCTGCCCCTGTTAATTTTTCCGTGATCATATATTTTGTGCCTGATATTTCATATAACTTTGTCACTGCCTTTTTCTGCAGGAGAGTTAAGGTTGCAAAATAATTATCATGTCAATGCAGCTGCACAGCGGTCTGCGTTCACAAATTGCTATTTATGAATTATAAAATTTTTTCCATGTATGCAATTCTTCGGTTTTTATTCATTGTTGGGGCAAAGGGTAAACACATTTTTCAAGCGACAATATATAATTTTTTGTAATGATTATTAGAATTTATATTAAAAACACTCTGCCCACCCAGCGCGGTATTAGATTCTTGGCTCATCCAAATGTTGCCAGATGATATTCCACATTCCCGCAAAACCCTATGTTAAAAACAGCCCAAAGCACGCCCAAATCTACGGAGAAACAGTCCAAACCCCCCAGCCCACATTGCTATTTATGCATATACCTTCAATCAATATAGATATGTGGTTTAGGGCCGTATTTATTTCAACAACATGCATATTGCATGAAATTGCAACAAAATCAGTATCCTCTTTTCATAGCACAAGTAATAAACATCTGACTTGTTATGAATACTTTCTTATTGTAACTTGGGCCTAGTACATTTCATGGGTTGCTAAGATTCGGTTTCTTCCAAGTTAGTTTCTTATAAAAACTGCAACGTGTTTCTTATAAATCAGTTTCTTATAAAACATTACGTACTTTTTCTTATGCATTGGTTTTTTACAAGGCAT
>WIPJ01000251.1:67550-100070 GCA_018155075.1 Cassiopea andromeda
GAAGTCTGTATTTCGATTTTGAAGAACCATGCAAAAAAGTGATAACTGTTCCAAAATCCTATTGAAATCTTGGATTAGAAAGCTAAACAAAAAGCTGTTCATGAAATGATATAAACCACTGGCTTGTGATGTGGATGCATCATCTCAGCCTTGTGGGCTTTCAATAGTCTTCTCCAGTAACTCTAAAAGGACTTCGTACTTATCATAAAGAACACTGGTGGTGCGTGAACGATGATACCACCTAGTTTCTCCAGGCGTAGGTATATCAATTCCATTTGAATGCAAAAAAGTTTTCCTTCTGGGACTATTACTAGAAAATGTGCTGAAAGCAGCAACATTTGCAAAGAAAACTCTAACCATGGGGATAGAAGAGACAGACTGACATAAAACCAAATTTAAGCGGTGAGCGGCACAGTGAAAAATATAGGCAAAGGGATAATCTTCCCTTATAAGAGATTAAACACCAGAAATGTCCCCAGACATGACAGAAGCCCCGTCATAAGTTTGTATGATCAATTTATGGTGAATTGAATCCCCGAAATGTGTAAGAATATCTTTAATAATAGCACTAGTTGCAGGAGCAGTTCTATCTGAACTCACATTGCAAAATTTCAAAAACTCTTCTACAAGATCATCATTCTTATCAAGTCGAATGATCACACTCCGTTGCTCCTTAGTTGACACATAAGTAGTTTTATCAACTTGCACACTCAGAAAAATGCACTTCTCTACTTCCTCATCAATTTGATCTTGAATGACAGAGTCCAATGGCGGATCCAGGGGGTTTCGAGCGTCGCTCAAGCAACGGTCAGATTCTGATGAGCTCTGTGCAAATGTAGACCTGTACAGTGCAATTTAAGCGCAGAATTTAAAAAAAGAGCGGAGGCAACTGTAGTCCATCCTTTGTGCGCTACTTTGGTGGCGGGGGCAACTGTTGGTGTTAAAATTTTTGTCCTCTACCAATCATAGCCTCTGAAAACGCATATTATTTTGGCGGGAGCCACGGTAAGCGACTGTTGGATTCAAAATTGCTATCCTCTACCAATCATAGCCTCCGAAAATGCATATTATTTTGGCGGGAGCGACGGTAAGAAACTGTTGGATTCAAAATTTCTGTCCTCCACCAATCACAACCTCCAAAGATTGGCAAAATGGTTGCTCGCTGCGACCTGATGTCTTGAAAGACAAAGCTGACCTACTTTGCAGCGGTTAGGAATCAGTTGAGAATAAAAAATCTCCGTGTGAAGTTCTGTGGAAGCTGTAGATTGGTTTAATTTTGGTTTGCTGCAACGCTCCACAGCTAAAACATGGGAGCTCTGTGCCTTTGAAGTACATACTGAAATTCCTGTTTATATCAGCATGATTTTTTTCCATTTATAACCTCATTTGCTTAGAGAAGCACTGCAGAAGTCTCGGTTGAAAGAAACGGCGGTATACTGGTATACCAGTGTAGTTGGAAGATAATGTAAATTATTTTCAGGCCTACCCACCATTACGAATATAGGTTTCTTGTGTGAGTAATGGGGCAGCACTATCTTGATTTTTATCCTCAAGTAAGAATGATGAGTACCACAAACTGACTCTTATCATAGGAACTATCACAGAATATTCTACTATGAGGAACTAGCAACAACTTTTCAGTCCTTAGCAACAACTTTTTAAATGGTATGCTTATCTCATTTGTCAGAGAAGCAAAGTAAGAAGTGTGAAGGTGTGGGAGCTTTTTGAAGTTCTTTTTATCTGTAAATTTTAAAGCTCTTTGAAAGGAACTGCACGAAATTGAAAACCTTATTTCAAACTCATATTTCTCAAAATGAAATTATGCAGATGCAATATGTGCCCTTGTAAATGTAGAAATTGATGTGGAGTTTTGAAAGTATCTAATTTAGTTAATGAAGTAATTTTTTCAGCCAAATTGTGCCCACTAAGTTCAATTTTTGTAGAGTGCTCTGTTGAAAAGTTGGACTACCAATGCAGTTTATTTCAGGAGGATCTATGAGGTTATTGTGGGGTAAAACAGTGTATAATTTGTCCTGTGGTAATCAGCCTCTTTTTCCAACAACGGACAAAAAGTTTCAAGTAAAACGCAGAATGAAAGGTGGATGTGTACTGTCAGAAGATCTATATTTGATAATTATATTTGTTGAAAGCATAGTCAAAAATACCCTGAAATTGGGCAGACAATCCCCTGGAAAACCCTGGAAAATAATTTCATTTCACTGTTGGCCACCCTGTTTCAACTAATTGTAGCTTCTTAGAGGTAGCACATTATTCTAATTTTTATAATGGGTGTGGTCACTTGACCACGCCCATTTCCATGAACAATGGTCAGATTTTGGTGCTGGATCCGCCCCTGAGAGTCTAGACATTCATTCAGATCATTCTGTGTATCACTAGAAACACCAGTGAAAACTCCAACATCACCCCTTTTTGATTCAGCAACCTTACTATACAGACGACGCTCAAAAACAGTATCAAATTTCGAAAAGCATTCTAAGGGCTCCCTATAGTTACCACGATTTAGGCTACCACTAGATTCATCGTGCCCCCTAAAAGGCAATTCTTGCTTCGAAAGATATAGCACAACCTCAGAAAGAGTTCTTAGCATACCTCTATTTTGCCTCACCTCATCATTGTGCCGTTCTATTTCATTTCTTCTCGCCCTAGAAAGCATATCATCACTCCCTTCAGAGACGTCAAAAGCTTTCCACATTTTTTAGGCCTCGCTATGAGTCTTCGATCTCTCGTGTTTCCCTCCGTCTGACAAAATATTTCTCAGATTCCTATGTTAAGGGACAATCATTAGCTGTCGTCTATCTATTTTATGTTGACATTGTTTTTACTATTATGATTATAATTTATGTGCATAAAATTAGGGACTTGATTATTCACATTAGAGAGCACGCCTAAAACGAAAAGGCAATGATCGCGTGCTGAACACAATGATATCGCAAATTATATGATTACAATTTGTTGCATTCCTAAGATTTTATAACAATTAGAATAAGAATCTATCTTTTTGTACATCAGTCCTAATATTATGGCTACGTCGGATCGACAAGGTTTCCTAACATCCCATACCCCCTTTCCGTCCATGACTGGGATACTCCAGGTCTAAAGAGCAGGCATGGCCAGCAGAAAAGACTATTTCGAAGAACACTGCCACAAAGCCAATCCTTCTTCGAGTACCAATCTTTTTGGAACGTTCTGTTCCCTGTCTTCAACTTCAATACTGGCATTGGTCGTGGTTGTTGCATGGTTAGCTTCTGGTCTGCGATATTTCTCGAGTTAAAAGGCCTTTGCAAAAGCTGCACAGCAACATCTATGAACTGCTGGGCATTTACCTGAGCCATCTCTCTGAAGTTTTCTTATTGTGAGAAAAGCAAAGTTTTCGTTGTTCACTGATAGCTGGCTAGCAAGAGAAAGAGCTATAAGAAACTGTGCTGCACTACGCATGTCTGCACTTCGTGCTAGTAGAGATGGGTACGACCATGGTATTGTAATCGCAAGCACACGACTTCATTTTAGCCAATATAGTCACAGTATTTTACAATAAGTTATTATCTTATTTCGTGCTATTTACTTTTGGGCATGAAGTATAACACATGCGCATTGTGATCAACAGTCTCAACACAGGGCGTCTGAAGCTTGGGACACAACAATGATACAGGGATCAAAAAACCATTTAGACTTTGCATTTTATCGAGAAAAGCTAAGAAAACACTTGTTACTAGTCACTGACACAGAAAAAATCATGATAAAAATGTTATGGTCGTGCCGGGCATGACAAGCAGGACCTTTGGCTTCGCCTTTGTACTTTTTACCCGATGTTTTTTATTTGAAGGGTACTAAAAACGGCCAAAATTGGCTGTGATGGGTATTTGTTGACGAATTCCTAAATTCTCATTGGTTAATCCAGCAGCAAAAATTTGCATGTGATCAGGGCTCTCAGCCAATCACGATTTGAAACCTATGCAGACATAAGTATAACATTCAAATTTATAAATGTTCGAATAAATGGGAAATTCAAACATATATGTTCGAATATGTGAAATTTTTTAATGTACATGTTCGAATAAGTGGAAATCTTGAGTACTGTTGTTATTGATCTTGGTTATTTCAATAATCTCAATTGGATTCAATTTTAGGTGTGGATGTGGTCGTCTGAAAACAGACCATGAAGAAGGAATAGAAACAAGCTTAGGTGAAGCATGGTCGTCAGAAAAGCATACATCAAAGAGACCAACCGATAGTTATGGTTTATTGAGTTTTAGTGAAGAGGACCAAGATTCAGGAATATCAACTAAAGTAATTATTTTAAGACACTTTGCCAGGTACTATTATGTGACGATAGCATAGAAAGTATTCATAGTTATTTCATGCATGTAGGCACAAAGATCTCCAGCTTGGAGTTAGCTTTCCTGTCGGCGAGGCGGCATGGATTTATGTTCTGGCATGATGAAATGCAACTCTCAGCGCATGGCTAACTCCTCCAGTATTCAAAATCTTGAATGTTCGCGTTCACCAGAGGAGCTACTTATGTACCTCCAGCTTGACTTTTACACAGAACGCACCCAGGCTTTATGGCCATCATTAAGGTCCGTTTTGAAATATCTTGTGCTAGCATCAGCTGTGAATTATCTAGTCTGATAATAGGTTGTTTCGATAGTGGTGGTAGTAATGTAGCTGGTGCTGCTGTTAGTTGTAATGGTGCTGAGGTTAGCTTGGCTCTGCTTGTGCTAGTTGTGGTGATAGTTGCGCTGTATTAGCTTGTGTGATAGTGTTAGCTGTAGAAGTAGTACTGGTGGTGTTAGTTGCGGCTGTGGTGCTGGTGCTGGTGCTGGTGCTGGTGCTGGTGCTGGTGCTTGTGCTGGTGGTTATTGTGGTGGTGTTGGTGGTAGTGCTGGTTGTGCTGATGGTTTTGGTTGTGGTTGTTGTGATGGTAGACACTTTGATGACTGCATTGAACAGTTTGGAGTCAGTGATGATTCCTATTTTATGACTGAAGACCTCCTCATGTTGGTGAATGGACACTAAAAGGCAATTGATTATGCAACATTTCAGATGTAGAAAGCTGTCCTTGACTTATGGCAAACTATCCACCCAAGCCCTTTCCGGAAAAAAATTAGCTCAACGTCGCACCCTATAGTTTACTCCATACCCCTTGGACAGCAAATGGGGTTGAATGGTTCTGAGGAACCACTAATTGGAGGGCCATATTCCCATGCCTATCGGGAGCAAAACAAGACAAGGTGAACGTGATGGATGTCGCTTTTTCTCAAGCTGATAGTTGACGTATTTCCTCAATTCCACTCTCTGATGAGCGCTGTACTTCTAGCCAAACATATGTAGAGAACGCCGCCCGCTAGTGGATGCTTCGCTTCCATTTAGTAGATGCCGCTTTTCAGTGCCGATCAAACAAGAAATAGCAAATAGTTAAAAGAGTTTTACTTGCTTACTATCAACAAATTTTCCAGAACTAAAGATAAAACGAGAATTGTACAAAAAGCGGTTGTTCAAAACCTCCACCACGGTAAAAGTTTGTGGACTGGGTCTTAGAATCTTGGAATGGATTAAGCAATGAGATAGTCATCTAATATTTCAAGGCATGTGACTCAAACTTGGCTACAGATGGATCAGAGGAGGCTATGAATGCTTTTATGCCATGAAGGAGAATTTTGATGGAAGCAATGCTGTTGACATTTTGTGATATTTTTCATTGGGTGAACATGTATCTTGTGAACTTCATGGCATTACGTTACCTCCTAATTGACAATCCCCCTCCCCTATATTGTATTATTGCGCCTATTATTATAGCACCAATGCTGCATACCATAGCTAGTTTTAGGGCTATAGCACGCCTTAACACACCTTAGCACACGATGTAGCCTAGCACAGAACGCCAAAGTAAAGTAGATACCGTGATTTGGTACAATCCTGTTTGTTTTTCTTTTGCATTTCATCATCTATATATTCTTATAAGCCAATGAGACTCTAGAACATGTGACAGACCATTATGTCATTTTTATCATGATTGGTCAATGAGCTTGCTTTGCTTACCAAAATCGACGTTTTTTGTGAGCAAAGCAAGCGCATTTACCAATCATTATAAATTTGACGCAATGGTCTGTCACGTGTTTTAGATTCTCATTGTCTCAAAGCACATTGCAATTTTTGTTGTATTTCAATTTTCGCTTTATTTTGCATTGTATTTTTCATTTTTAGTATATAAGGATATCAGACAGTACAAGCATAGAAATGGTATGGTCCTTATTAACCAAGAGTTGGGACTTGAAGTTGCCAAGACTGGTACTATCTGTGCTAGGAGGGGATGACAGTGAAAAACTTAATTCACCCATTAAGCACGCTCTAGAGGAGGGGATCCCAAAAGTAAGTAGTTTCTTCCGAAAGTTGGTTCATTGAGTTGAATTTGAGAGTTTTGCTGTCTCAGTGTTTTGGTTTTGTCATTGTATTTTGTAATCTGTTGTTGCTTCTTTAGGTTTTTGCATTTAGTTGTATGGTTATGCTTATGAACTAAAATCTTTTGTAATGTAATATTTTCAACACTTAGTGTAACTTTGTTTGTTTTGTTGGTGTCCTTCCAGTGTTGAAAATTTGTCTTTCAGATAATAGGAGCAATGAAGGTTTGGCTACTAACAGGTGCAACTGATGTGGCTCTTACAAGAATAATATCATCGTCACTTCTTCGTGGCTATCACAAGAAAAGAGAGCAAAAGGTTGCATGCATAGGGATTGCTCCTTGGGGTTGTATTGCCTGGAAGGAACAACTGCTAGGAGAGTCTGTAGGTACATTTGGCCTATACGTAAATCAATAATGACATTAGAAGCTGCCATGAGTTGCATTTTCTTTTCAATAATATGTTGAAATTCTTAGAATATGTATCTATATATGGGATTTCATTGGAATGGAAGCACTTTTGATGCATGATAGAATGCTCAATTGTGTTATTGTTTTTTGTACATTCATCAAATCTCATGAGGCTTGACAGACACTCACATTTGATATGCTTCCTTTCTGTTTATCGCTTTAAATTGCAACAGACTATTATATTAATGAAAGACTGCTAGGAAATAGAAAGAGTAATAAATAGTGGCGTTTCATAAGATTCTTCATGAAAGTCATACCTAGTATGCATGGTTTTCGGAATTTCTTAACAAAGGAACTCCATTATTAGCCTTAGAACACCACCCCCCGCACCCAGAACAGAATACATTTCACTGAACAGTACAAGGTTGAAGTTGCCTATTAGAAATATTTATTGATTACAAAGTATGTTAAATGTTTGTTTTACATATTCTTTCAAAATGAAGAGTTAGATGGAGAGCTTAGAAGTTCTTCTGTATTTTCACATTTTTCCACTCAAATGCTGATTTTGCTCTGCAACAACCGTGTTGAAAGCTATTTGTGGTAAGGGATGCATTGCCACAATATTTCTTGCATAGTGTTGATGAATGCATCGAAAAGGAAGGAATTTGTGAGAGCGCGATATGTGTTACATAGTGTTAATGGATTCACGAAGAGAGTATAAAATGTTAAAGAATGGTAGACTCATGTTTTTGAACGATTTGAATACCAAACTCAGCATTTTGTATTTAGCCTTAGAAAATGTAAGGGTTTTCGAAATGGGAGGATTATGAACATGAAGTATACACGTGAAATGGTCTAATAGGAATGATTACTTGTGCTGTATTCGGCAAGATTTTTTGCAGTAGTAATGTCACTTTTTACTATTTTTAATCAAGACTAACTTTATTTCATGTTAGTAACAGAAAATGACAGAAGCTCTGATGAGGGAAGAAGTGAGTGAATTGCTAGTGCAGGAAGGTTCGATGACGTGATGTACAACATATTAAGGCTCAGGAAAGAAGCACTCAAGGTTGAAAGTAGTCCAATACCAGAAACAGTAGTTTCTTCTTTTTGCTATTGTTAGGACCATGTGGCTTCAGTGCATTGCGTAAATGGCATTGATAGATGTTGGAAGTATCAGAAGATCAGGCATTGATTGTTGTGGGGCAGCAGATGTACTTTTGAATGTCCATTTATTGTGCCATATTTACACCTTTCAGACAGATAGAGCTTACACTAGTTCCAGACATTTTCTTTGATACTATGACACTAGGTGGTGTTTGGTACTGGTGCTGTTACTAACATAGCATCTTGGCTGGCAGTGTCAAGTCATTTTGGAGATCAATCAAAGCACCAGAACCAAGTCACTTTTATAGCAAGTAATCTAATCCCCCGCTATCGTGCAAATCAATGTATGATCAAAGGAATAATTTTCTTGAATTCCACATTGTAGAGGATCCATAAGTATATTTATGACCTTTCAAGAAGAGTTGGGGTCTTCTATGCATCAGCTTTTCTTTAATTTTCTATGGCAATCGGACTATTATTTAACGATATTGCTGGGTCACCATTGTTAAAGCCAAAAGTACATTGAAAATATAAAAAATCTTTTTGCACCGTAGAGTAATGTTGTATACAAATCTGAGAATGAAGGGGAAACTGTTAAGAAAACTTTATGTGCAAATCATACACACTTTTTATTGGTTGATGATGGAAGCATAACTAGATTTGGCACAGAACAAGTACTGAGGACATCTTTAGATGCTTTTATTGCTTCTAATGGTAAATATTTAGTTGATAAATCTACTTTTCGCTTATTGCATTCATATATGCATAGAAGTTATACTTTGAAAGTAATTGCCTAGTTATTCGTTTGACAACCAACTGTATGATCATGCCATATGCTGATGAATTGATATTTTGTGTCTTTGTAGTCGTATCATGCATCGTCTTATCTTCATTTTATTGTCTATTTATTTCTTTCTCTTTGAGTGAATTCTTTCAATTTTTTGCTGCAGCCATTCCATTGATAAATCTCCTTATTGGTGGTGGAGTCTCAGCTTGTATGAATATAAAGACCAACGTGAAAGCCTGTAGAAGAATTCAAATTGTTGTCATGAAAGGAAGTGGTGGCCTTGCCGATGTTTTGGCTGATGTATTGAGTGTTGATAGTGAAAAAGATCTTGATAAGTTGGTTCCTATTTCCAAATGCATGATTGTTTAAGTCAGCTTTTACATTTCTTGTCTTGAAAATATTGCATGTAGTTTCTTCACTATTTTTTCCATGACCTCTTTTATCATGTAGATGAAGGGGGCACTTGCTCACCCTACTTTTATTCTTGCCCTTCCAATTGCATTTGCCCCCCTAGCTACAGTTCCTTAGAAGAGGCTACGACATATTTCGTAACGTTTGAATGTTATTTTTGATATTTTGAAATGTACAAATCGTTCATTTATGCAAATAAACATGTTCATGTGTAATTATTTACAATTTTCTTCAAGACGCGCAAGATTTCATTAAGTTGCTTCGCCATTTTGACAATTTCGCAAAACTGAAGCAGTTGTTTTATAGACTAGCTCTCGCTGAGACTGGACTCCGGTTTTGTTTTTGTAGCAAAATGTTGAACTTCCGAATGGTTACATGTCGTACACTAATCTCTTTCTCCAGCATTCAGGAAAAAGTTGAAGAATACATGATGCTTGGTAGAGATGTAGACAATGTGGATACAGTTGTTATTGCTGTCAAAGAAATTATCAGACAGCACAAAGCACAGGTAGGCAGCAAGTAAGATGCTGGAGGCATTGTTCTGGAGAGGCAAAACCCGCCTGTAGCAATAATCTTATCTCAGTATTTAGTAGTCAATTCAATAATTTTATTGGGGGCAAAATCGTGTCAGATTTGTAACTTAAGGCATTGCCCCCTGCAATTTTTAGTACGCAACTCATTTTATGTATTGACGCATTTTTCTGACCTTTGCTTAGGCTTTTGTTGTAGTTCCTTGTTAAAATTTTTCACATGGTACATTTAGAAATTGTTTGAAGGGCTGAAAAACTTACCAACTTGGTTTTAGTTTTCGCGATTTTTCAAACCCTATTGCAGACCAAAGGAAGTAATGAATTTCAGGATTATATTTCATGTTATCAGCGTTGCCAAATGTCCATCAGTGATCCAGAACAAAATACTGTGGAAGTGTTTTTACCCTCCCTGGTTGGTGCCACTTAAGAATTAGGAGCGTTTGCTGTAACTTGAATGTCGTCATAGATATCTTGGAATGTTTTTTTTCTTTTAGATTATTGTTTTTAACCCTTCGGAGCAGTATGGATTGCATCATACAATATTGAAGGCTGCCAGTGGTATTGATCTTTGAACTTTGGACAAAATGAAATTGTTTACATTTAAAGAATTTAGCAAGCATTCTTTAGTGAAAAGCATTTTATAGCAATTTCCATTTCTGTCCATTTCTGATCAAAGCATTTATTCAGATATAATGACGATATTTCATAAAACTAATACTATTTATTAGAATACTGGCAGTGGTTATAAATTGTTTGTAGAATAGTTTCTCATCCTTCCTGGAATCGTAGTTAGTTTGATGTAGCTTTAGTATAGGCAGTTTTCCAGCTTTCATATTCGATTATTAAAGAGGAAGTCGGGGGGTATGCATGGTTCCTTTCTTAGATATGTTGCTTTTTTGTTTCAAGCTGCATCGAAGGGGCCTGAACAACAGCAGCGTTTGAAACGGTTGCAGCTGGCTGTTCACTTGGATGAAATTGAGGTTGCCATCAATGAATTGCAAAACCAGCATGCTGATGTAAGATATTGTCATGGTTTCAACATGAACGAGGAACTTATTTTCCAAAGCTGTTGTACGACAGGAGTCTTATTTACAACTACTGTTTGCTGCAATGCCTGGTCTTGTAACAAATTTGAAAGATTGCGACAATGATAAGCCTTCATCTAAGCTTCGTTCTGGAGTGATAATTTTAAGAATATTTCTATTCAGATTTTTAGTTTATGTGATGCTGAGATGTAACTGTTTCTTATTTTTCCTTTCATATTTTTCTATGGTTGCATATTTGCGAATGGCAGCAAGTTTTCCATTCTAGTTTCTCTTATTTATTTTTTATGTAATTGTACCCAGCCCATTTAATGTTTGAGAGATTGCTTTTTCATGGTGAATGCAAAACAATATATAGAATCCTAGAAAAGAAAATCGTAGCCTTCATCAATAAAGAATTTCTTGTTGTCTTCAGGTCGAGTTAACCAATAAAACGTTGTTCGAAGCTATCAAGTCTGGTAAATCAACTTTAGTTCAGTTTCTATTAAAGACTGGTATCAGTTTGACAGATTTTGTTAAGGACAACTTGGAGAAGCTTTACTACAAGGTAGTTATTTGTGTATTATGTCCTGCCTCATGGGCACTTCCCTGGTGCTCTAGTGGTAATTTGTATTCTCATGGCACCATTTTTGAATTGGCTAGATTTTTGCTACTACTTGAAAGGTCTTTGCAGAATTTTCTTGATTTAATCCTAGAAATTAAAGAAAGGTGAATTTTTCAGAGAACTAATATCCTTTCAAGAAGGAAAGGAGGTTTGTTCTGGACATTTGCTATTGGCTATGTTTCAGTAAAATTGAATTGGTTACTTTTCGTGTGTACCAGCAGTTAGAAGTAACTAGATTGATGTCTGCTCTCCTGTTTGGCTTCTATATAGCCATGGGTAGCTCAAATGGTTGGACGGAAGGGAGTAAATTCCATGGAAATTTGCTTCCTTTTGTGCTAATACGAAGGGGTGCATCTCCATTCCCCTTTAAATTTCGAAGTGAATTGATGATGCTGAAGAATATAAAATCGAATTTTTTGCATTGAAGAATTTGAAATATTCATTTAGTATACTTAATTTTACTAAATGTAAATTCCTACCATTTAACGTACGGATTCATGCAGTTTAACCGCATAATTACTCTCTCTTTTCATGTTTATCTACCTCTGTTCAAATTCTTTATTTCTTTCCAAACATAAGGAGGATCTCGATTTGAGTATCATTAATGAAAAGCTTGACAATTTCATGGATGAAGATTACTGTTCAAAAGAGGTAAGATGTTCAAAATAGTAACATGACAAGTGACGTTTCTTAGAGTGTTTCTGCTTGGTCACCGGGTGTTTTCCAACGGTTGGTGCTGGTTATTAGATCTCTAGCAATGGTGCGATTGAAACATAAATTGATTGCAAGGGTTGTAATGCTAAAGATCATTTACAGGGATTTGAAGAATTCTTTGCTGTGATTCTACTTTTCTACAGAATTTATGCATTTCATTTCATTCTGTTTCGCATTTCAGTCAATGACGCCCTGCCAGGAGCTCATGATTTGGGCTGTTTTCACTGGTATGTTCGAAATGGCTGAAACATTCTGGAAGCATGAAACAAGCCGATCGTTGGAAAATGCCCTTGTTTTGTTTAGGCTATATCGGTCAATGTCAAAGAGATTGAAAAATATAGATGCTTTGAAGCGACAGGCTCTGTCTTCACAAGCGTGGTTTGTATTTCTGAATTTTTCCATGAGAATTCAATTGGAATAAATTATCTTCCATATGTGCCCTTGTTTATTAACTTCATCTAATTTTGTCCTGGAAAGTTGCTTCTTTTTTGTGAAAATTGGATAGAAATATGTACCACTGTTGTAAGTGATATGAGCGATAGACCATCGCTGATTGACGAGGTTGAGGATGACGGCAGCAAAGTAAAAATTAAGGGTTATTACTTCAGACTCCTAGCCAGAAGAAAGAACTGGTATGAAGAAAAGCTTTGTAATTAGTGCTACGGTCAGAAAAGGCAGCAATGGGGGGTCAGAAAAGGCAGCAAGGGGGTGAGCTTTAGGGAATATACAGGACAGCATTGTTGGTTGAAGCAGTTAGCATGTACCGTAGAATTTTTTAAAAAACCAGTTTCACGATGTGATTATGTAAGGCTGTCAGAATGTTACTTTAGCGTCCATTTATGATTACCTTGCAGTGCGTATATTCAATGAAATTGTTAATCATTAAAGGAAAACTGAAAAAATTGTTTTGAAGTACTCCTTAGAATTACGACCTGCGTTTGCAGCTCTTTTTAATTTGCTTGTTTCTCATATTTAAGCACATTTGAACAGCGTGCAGTTGAACTGCTATCCTTATGCTACGCAGAGGCACCAGAGTCAGCAACTGAAATAATTGCAAAGAAGCTTCCATTGTGGGGTAACCAGAGTCTTATTTCACTTGCTGCTGGTGGAATGTCTCGAAATTTTGTGTCACATATTTGTTGCCAATTATACTTAAAAGAAATCTGGCATGGAAAGGTATCAGATTTAGTTTTTAGTCCTTTTTCATCATATTTTTAATTGACTAGTCGTGTTCTAAGAGGAGATTGAAAGATGTACTCTGTTTTGCATTCTCGCCTTCTGTAATATTAATACCTCCTTAACAATAGCGTCAAATCTCTCTTATATAGCAGGAAGCGAAAAGGAGGCCAAGAAAAGGCATGATGTGGAAAAAGGGAACCAAAGAAGTGCGATATTATGATGAGATTGATCGAATCAAACGCAGAAGAGGAGGATGTACGAAAATTGCTAGACATTATGCTGAAATTGTGAATTTTTTGTTTTTGGTACCAAAAGGGAAGGTTGTGCTTCACATGGTAAATAAAGATTTTTGCCTGAAGTTGTTCTCTTTTACATAATTGTGAACACAGGGGTCACTAACTTTATCAGAGCTGAGGGCAAACTTCAAATAGCATGTAGGGCGACTGAAAAGAATCTCACGGCGACCGAGTACCCGCGGGCATAGAGCTGATGACTCATAGCTGGGCAGAATTTTTGCCTGAAACAAACTTTATTTTCACGCCGCATTTTAAGACGTTCGCTAGTTAGTAGAAAAGACTAGCAGCAAATCGAAAGTAAATATTATTGGTTGTTGCTCATCAATCATATCAAGTACTGACAATCAATCACATCACTCACTCAAGACAATCACTCAAGTCAATCATGCCAATAACTCATATCAATCACATCAATCACTCACGCTAATTGCGTCAATTATTCATGCTAACGATATGCCAATTCGCAATTGCTTAGTTTTCATGGTGCATGAACTAATTTCTTTAGCCTGATGTATGGGAATATCCTTAGATTGGGTTCAGTATATCCATGCCTTTCAATGAGTAGACCAGACGCGCGCTGCTGTTCGCGCGCCTACGTTCGTTCGCACGTGCTGTTTATCAAATACAATTTTCGCCAATTAACAGAATTAACTGCGGGGCTATATTGGGGATTATGAAGTATTTGCTCCCCCTAAGTTTCTATGTTGAAAAAGCCTTGATGTATAAGCTATCAATTTCATCACTCGCTATCAATGAAATCGATAGACTTGTGTGCGCGATCAATGGAGCGCGTGTGACGTGTTGGGTGCGTGCCTGCGCGCGTCTCATTATTTTTATTGTCGTATAGTTTTAACACAGGCAGTTCTTATTGCCGACATATTCCTCATGGGCGGGCTACAACAAGTAGCCAAGGGCCAAGTGGATGCTTTCTCTTTACATGTCTAAGACCTACCTGAGTATCGTAGCAGTTCCCAACAAGACTGATTTCTGTACCATTCCTATGCTTAGTTTAATACCAAGTATGTCCATCCATCTACTAAAACCCTTGCTAATGCACCCCAGAGCTCCTACAGCCACTGTTACAATCTCTACTCTTTTCAGCGACCAAAGCCGTTTTGCTCTATCTTCAAGTCTTGATATTTTTCAATCTTTTCGAGTTCTTTCTCACGTACTCTACAATCCCCTGGTACAGCAATATCGACGATGTCACATGATTTCCCCTTTTCATCCACCAAGATTAAGTCGGGTCTCCTTGCCTCCATAATATTATCGCATTGAATATTTATATCCCAGATCAATTTTACATCATCATTTTCCACAACTCCTTTAGGGCAATGTTCGTACCACCTCTATGTTCTCCCTAGGTTATGCTTCTTGCACGATTTCCAGTGAACCAATTTTGCAACTGTGCCATGTCGTCTCTTGTACTCACGTTGCGCTAGTTTTTTACATTCACATATTATATGCTGCACAGTCTCCCCATTTTCCCTACACATTCTACATAATGGATTTTCCGATGTTTTGTCAATTTTATTCTTTATATAATTTGTTCTTAATGCTTGTTCTTGTGCGGAGCAAATCGTTGCTTCAGTTTGTACTTTGAGGTCACTTTGCACCAACCGCTACCAAGATACATCTTTATCAATCTCTTCAGGCATCTCACGCGCACACTGTCCATACATTTTCTTTCCTTGCCATCTATATCTAAATGCATTTTGGCTATTTTTCTTGAAATCTTTTCTGTCAGTAAGATTCTCAGTGTTAATTATGCCCACTTTCTCCAAACCTTTGAGAAGCATTTCATTTGATTCACGCACGTACAAGCCTAAATTGTTCTCCTCCAATCTTACGCATGTTTTAATACTGATCAAGCTCCTACCTCCATGTTTTCGTTTCAGATATAGTCAGTCATTTCACTATTTGGATGAAAGGCCCCATGCATCGTTAGTATCTTTCTGGTTGTCCTGTCAATTTTTTTCAACTCAGTTGCCTTCCAATTAATAATTCCAGCTCCATATCGTAACAATGCAACAGCCCAAGTATTAATTGCTTGAATCTTATTCTTGCCATTCAATTTTGATTTCAATATCAGCCTTAACCTCCTTTTATACTCTGCAGTAACTTTATTCTTCATTTCGTGTTCTTTTGTCAGATCCAACTCTAAAATACCAAGATAAGTTTATCCTTTCTCATCTACTTCTTTCATAATTTCACGGTTAGGCAAATAAATTCCATCAAACTTAACAAGCTTTCCTTTCTTTAGAGTAACCACTCCACACTTCTTTAGCCCGAATTCCATACCTCTGTCTTCACTAAATCCAAACACTATTTGTACTAGGCTATCTATTCGTTCATCACTTTTTCCAAAGAGCTTGAGGTCATCCATGAAGAGAAGATGATTAGGTTTAAATCCTTTCCTACCCCATTCATACGAAGCCTTTACCTTTCTTAAAAGAAATGAAAGAGAAATGCAAATAACAAAGATCAATGGTGACAGACTATCGCCTTGGAAAATACCTCTATTGACGCCAGTCTCGCGTAAATCCAACCCATTAGAAGCTAACCGGAGTTTCCAATTCTTCATGTTGTTCTCCAAAAATTTTCTGACATTTTCAGCAATGCCAAACATATCAAGACACTCTAGAATCCTGCTATGTGGTACAAAATCGTATGCTTTTCTATAGTCTATCCACGCCATAGCAAGATTAGTTCTCCTTTTTCTAAAATCTTTATGAACTGCCTTATCAATCAGTAGTTGATCATTCGTTCCCCTGCTTTTCCTCCTGCAGCCCTTTTACTCCTCTGGAAATAAGTTCTCATTTTCCATAAAACAGTAAATATCTTCTGAAACAATACCTGTAAGTAACTTCCACATAAGCAGTAGACAGGTTGTTGGTCTGAAGTTCTCCACAGAGTTTCCCTTTGCTATATCCTTTTGACATGGTACTGTTCGTCCATACGTCATCCAAGAAAGTATTTCTTTTATCCCTTCTAGGATCTCATTCAATTGGGTAGCTATCCTTCCATGCATTTTATCTAATCTTTCTATCCAAAAACCTTAAACCGCATCATGTCCGGGTGCCTTCCAGTTTGGCACTTTACTACATTGCGTCTTCACTGTCTCTTCGCTGATCACCACATTCTGTTGTTCTAATTTCACCATTTCCTTTTCAGATCACTCAACCAATCAGCCTGTTTGTTGTGTTCTTTCTCTACACTCCATATTGCACTCCAAAATGTCCTACTTTCTTCAGTATTCCATATGTCCCCTCTATTACTCCCTATTTGACCATTGAATCCGCTGTAAACTCTCTTTTGATCCACTTTGAACAATCTATTAATCCTGTACTGATGAATCCTCTGTTCGTATCGAGCTATTATAGCAGCTTTTGCAAAGATCCTTTGTTTTAATTCTTCAATCACTGTTGTTAAACCTTTTCTTTTTACCCGATACTTTTCTACAGTCAGTTTAGCCTTACCCTTTTTGTGTTTACCAATTTGGACTTTCTTTTACCCTTCCAAACATATTAATAGCATTTTTCAGGTGCCTTATATCTCCCTCAATACGTCTTTTCCACCATGGGTCCTTCCTCTTTCCGCCTTTGTACTTTTTGAGACCTACTTGATCTGCTACCCAAACACCTCAGCTTTGATAAGATTATTTATCTGTGTTAAATTCTTTGTTTCAATCAATTCAATTACCCGGTTCACCTTGGCCGTTGTCTGCTTTAAGATCTTCACATCACTTTTTTTAAAGGAAATGCCATCAGCATTTCTGTTGCTAGTAATAATGTCATTCAGCTTGTCAATAATATGGTGCGTTTCATCATCTAGTGCTTTCACATTAGCAGCCACATTGTTTATTATTTCATCCGGCTCATTCCCAATCTCCTCGTTTCCCTCACTTTGTCTTGTCATGTCTTCCTCTGTTTGGTTCTCTTCCACATATTGAGTACTTTCATTCGCTATGTGACTCTCTGTTTCTATCATCCTACGAATGTTTTCAAGCTCCAAATCAGAAAGCCAACCATGTTCCATATAGCTCTTGCTTGGTCACACAATCTTTGCTCAGTGATTTCAAAGACCCCATGATTTTTCCATTCTTGCATCATCCGTTGCCTGTAACTTCTAATTGGCTTGCCTTCATCATCAAAAAGCTTACTTCTAAAAAAACATTCCATAACAATCATGTTCACGGTCTTAGACCACTTTGTTCTGACAGTAGCAGGATGATGACCGGGTCCCCGCCGTCGAACCAGGGAACACCTGCTGGGCGAAGAGACTTACCTTAAAGGTCCAGGTCTATTTACGCCGTTACCTTCAGATTTTGACATGTCACTAATAATAGGCCTAGTGAATGTTAGGTTGCACAACTACAAGTGTTTTTCTCGTGACACCACCACTAGGAGGGTTGCCAACCAAAGCTGAAGAGTCCCCCCCTACCCATAAGACCGACTATCCCCCGCCGGTTGCCAACCCGGAACCTCATGGTCTCGGGGGAGCTAACAGGCCCTACACCTTGCTCAAGGGTGACCTGGAGGTAGTTGCAGCAAAGGGTAACCTCATTATCCCACGTCGAAGCTCTGCAACCGGATGTAGTTCTAAGTCATACCCAGGACTTCTCATTATTATTATTTTTATTAAAACCCTCTCCTAACTCTGACATAGAAGCTTTGTGGCAGCATTCTAGCACCTAGCCAACATTCAATATGATCAGTACAGAAATGCAAAGCAAGTTCTGAACTCATAGTATAACAAGTGAATTAACATCACAAGGACTAGTTATTTCATCGGTTTTTAAATACGCTTCAAAGGTTACCACAAGCATTTGGTCAAACGTTCAACAAAAACTACCCAAAAATATTTTCAACTTTTCTCTGAAATACTTAACAAACACATTGGCAACTCGAAAAAAACCTTTCAAAGTGGTCCATCTCTCAATCATCAGCATATTCCTTTTGCCTGCAATCTGAAACTTTGTAACACATTGTTTCTAGCTGTAAGCTGTATCTAGAACATGGTAGGTATACCTGGAGACATGAGTCTGTCCTAATTTCCATAGCTAAGACATTTTCCACACTTACAGATCGCTCATCATACGCAGATTTTCCTGCTTTTATAGCTCCATCTTTTATCACAGGTAGTGCTTTCCGACCCGATCTTTTCATCATTACTAAGGAAAAGATTCTGTATATTCTTGAGCTCACTATTGGTTTTGAAACTAACATACAAATCAATAGTGAGCGTAAGGCTTCAAAATATTATCCTCTACAACAAACTCTACTTCCGAATTATAAACAAATCAAATTTATAAATCTTTCTATGGGAGCCCTTGGCACTTTTGGGTCTTCTTCTGAATTTTTTATTCATCTTGAAAATCTCTCGGTTTTAACGACAAAGTACAAAATCACATTTTATCTAACCTCATCAACATAACTATAAGAAGCGCATACTTTATTTTCTGCTGCCCAAATAAACCGTGGACAAACCCTAACTTACTAAACTTATGAGAAATGCTATTGATTTCTTTTTTTTATGTTATTTTACATTCTATTCCATTGTTGTCACAGTTATTTTTTTCATTTTGTTTAGTTAAGTATTTAACCTGACAGCCAGTTGTACGTTGCCTAGTTTTAGAGAGACGTATAATTGTATTTTAGTTGTTTGAGAATGAAATTGAAGTTTGAAAAAGAAATTATTATTTTTTCATTGAAATGCCTTTATATCGTTAAAAAGAAGTGCTTAGAGCGTAAGATTGATTTGAAATTTTATTGTAGCAGTTGACTGACGAAAAACAAATTTTTCTGCATTCTAGTTCATGTATTTGATATTCCTTGGCTGCTTTGTGTATAAATTATTGATAAAGAATGAGAAAGCTCGTCCAGGTCTTTGGATCTATGTCAACATTTTTGTTGCAGCTGCGACGATTGAGAGCATTTGTGAGGTATATATTTCCTCTAGAGAGTAGTATATATTAATAGACTTTGAGCCAGCATTTGTCTCAATTTATCCTAACAACAGCCTTTTTATATGCTTTGACATGCATCACGTGATCATGATCACATGGTCATGATAGGTATGCTTTATTTCTGTCTCTGTTATTTGTTTACCTTATCAGTTTCAGTCCTGCCCTTTTGATACAAACCAAAACTCTTTGTAGATATTGAGCATACGGAAGAGAACAGTAGGAATGAAAGCAAGGGTGTGGTTTCATTCAATGTGGAAAAAACTAGAAGTGCTATCAATACTCATTTTCTACTTGGGGATGGGGTTGACTTTCAAGTTTGATCGCAGTAGTCGTGCTGTATTAGCCTTGGCATTGGTAGCATGGATTGTAAAGTTCTCTCAGTTTTATCGGATGATCCACTCCCTGGGACCCTACCTGACAATGGTATATAGAATGGTAAGCAACCAAAACGGTATTTGCATCGATTTTTAGCGAATCTCATCATCTCATCTCTTCGAATCTCATCAATTCCGCATCTTTTTATATTTTTAACCATTACTTTGCACCCTCTTCCATGCATTTTGTAGAAACATTTTCTGACAACTTCCTTATAGACAATGTTCCACACTGCTTCTATGTACATAATTGTGAAGCTTTGCTCTTATTATCAATAAGCAGGTTCATCTTGTTTGTTTCTGTGTACTATATCTTGCTATAATCAATCTTCCTAATTGCGGAGTATGATGTATTTGAGTTAGGATCATTCTATTCAAGAAGAAACATTACATTTTTTATCACATAGGCTTTTACATTACTGTCTAACTTTGTTTTCTTTGTCATATTGATGACTGTTTGTTTTTGTATCTTTCCAGCTGTTGCACATGTCAAGTTTTCTTTGGGTTTTATTGACAGTCGTCGTTGCCTTTGGAATTTTCTTGTTTTCATTTTTGTATTCCGCTGAGAGCCTTTCTTGGATGATACTCTTCAAGTTGTTGTTCCGTCCATACCTTTTAGTGTTTGGAGAACTTGGAATTTCAAATTATTCGAGTAAGTGTTAATCAAATGATCTTTAAAACCAAAGCATGGATATTAAGAGAGGGAGTAGGATTGCTTATAATTGCAATGTATAATCGTTAATTATTCCCTACGTATATGTATCAATTTTTAAAGGGGAAATTGCCTACTTACCACCACTGATCACTGATCACTGATCACTGATCACTGATCACTGATCACTGATCACTGATCACTGATCACTGATCACTGATCACTGATCACTGATCACTGATAGGGTATTTACTAGTCTACCATAGGATAGTTACTAGTAAGCCTACTGGAGTTTACTACGCAACCCTCTATTATTTGATACTGCTGGTTTGCTGTCACCAAGTGGACATGCTTCTTTCAGCTGTTAATTGAATGTACATTTTCTTCTGCATGATCGGCCACTAGTGCAGGGACACGTGACACATCAGCATTCCATCCCAGCTTCGGTTTTCTTCTAGTTGGAAAAGTGCAGACAGTGTTTGGAACAACGAAATTGGACACAGCAAGAGAACTCATTGCAGTCTTTGGCATGTGTGTCTACATATTAGTCGCAAATGTTTTGCTTCTGAATATGTTAATAGCCGTATTTAAGTAAGTCTTTCAACCAATGTTAAGTTTGACATTGGATTTTGAATCTTTTTTTCGCACTTTCGAACCACTTTACTCTGTCAGATTTCTCTGTCAAATTTTCATTTTCATACTTGAAAGTTATCCATCATAGATTCACTATGGTTGAAAATTTCTCATTTGCTTTCTGTATCATAGCAATATCTATGAGGATGTTAAAGAGAACAGTGAGAAGATATGGAGATTTGACCGTTATCACTTGATCATGGAGTACAGTAGCAAGCCATCTTTTCCACCTCCTTTTTCAAGTTTATTTTACCTGTTTCGTCTCAGCTGCATGATTTGTTCAAAGTGTTGTTGTCAACCAAGTGACGTTTCTCCTGATAAAGGTGTGTCATTATTCTGCTATTTTCATTAGGATTTAATGTTGTTGTTGCTGCTCGGGCTCACTTTTGCGACAATCAACAAGGTGGTTTTTCATTGTTTCATTTAGTTTGCACAATTACTTCTAGAGCAATTCATTTTTGTCTTCCTCAATATTTTTCAGGGCTTATATCTTGCAGTGCCCAATAGTCTTTATCACACTTTTCCCACCTGAGTTTTTGACATTTGATTGTAAGCAAACAGGAAGGCGATCAACATTGAAACCTTCCCTGTATAGACTTCTTTAAAGTGTTTGACGGGAATATTTTTTTGCAACTCAGATATGCCCTTGGAGATGGAAAGCCTGCTACAGTATAGTATGAGAGAGTTTTTAAAAGTGGATGACCAGAAAATGCCCTACTTTGTTGAGGATACCTTGAAGAGCATTAATCAAAAGTGAATATCTTTCTATTTTTTGCGTAAATGCTTTACGCAGTATGATCTTTGTTTGTCAAAAAATTGTACATGTTATCTTAAACATGTTAACTTAAATAACGTTTTTAGCAATCAAACTGTGCATTAATCAGACTATAGGAACTGATTCTATCTCTTTTCCCTCTATTTCCCAATATTCGGAATCATCATTTCACCATCTCTTTTCATTGAGCACTAACTTCATTTTAAGTGTCAGTTACTTGCTACCTAATTACCTCGTAAAGGTAGTATTTTGGTTTTTTTGCAGGCTGTACATTTTCTTGTCTGTTTTGACATACAATATGGATTTGAGGGTGTATCTTAATGTTTCGCTTGTTTGAACTGGCATTATCTCTTGAAAAACAAGCTTCTGCTTAGTTAGTAATGTAGTGAAACATTGAATTGAATTGAAAGCATTGCATGCAATAAACTTGTGTGTGTTGTTGTTGTTTTGAAGGATTGAAGGAAACACCAAAGCATTGATTGAACTTAACGAGAAAATTGACGAAAAATTTTCAAGGATTGAGAAACTGTTAACAGATAATCATCAACAAGGAGCGACTACTTCATGATGAATTGACAGTTAAGTATTTTTACTCTAGATAGAAGACTTTTGTACAGTCTGTAGTTCTTGAACTTTGATGTTGTCTAAATTCATGTCGGTGAAATGATATTGACATATTTCGCACCGTGCTCACTTTTTCATATGAACATAATCTCTGACAATATAAGGTCTTAAATACGCATTAAGAATAGTTTATGAATAAAATAGAGCTCAAACCTTTTCAAGACCAAGATTTTTTTAGCTT
This sequence comes from Cassiopea andromeda, assembly GCA_018155075.1. Classification (NCBI taxonomy): domain Eukaryota; kingdom Metazoa; phylum Cnidaria; class Scyphozoa; order Rhizostomeae; family Cassiopeidae; genus Cassiopea; species Cassiopea andromeda. The sequence goes on from WIPJ01000251.1 coordinate 90,258, forward strand.
CAGTTTCGTTTAGAAAGCAAGCAAATATGAGCTTTGCTGCTTTTTGCTTTTACTGTAGCTGCCAAATTTATTGCTCTATTTTATCTTGTTTTGCTTTTCTGACAAAATAACGAAATTGTTTCTTTTGCGCTGAATAATTTAAGAATAATCTTAGGCTCAAAAGCAGAAATATTACGAGTATTAATTGCTCAGCGAAAGAGAATGTGTTCTTCTGAGAAAGTGCGTATTGTATCAGCTACGATTTTGCGAAATGGACTAATATATTGTTTTTTCGTATTTTTATTCGTATTTGTACTTTATTATTGTAATCAGTCTTTTTGATATTTTACACTGTTTTATTCATTATTTTTCTACTATTTACTACCATTCGGGTATTATGCTCTTTATTTTATATTAATTCTACTAATTATTCAAGCAAGCTGCTGGTGTATAATTGAAGATTTAGTTAAACATTTATGATATAGTATGTGTTGTATTCGTAGAATCTTATTTTCTATTCTTCCATATTCTATTGTTTGATTTAGAAACATAAAGCTTTTTGAAATAGGTGTTTTTTGTTTAGAAATCGAAACCTCGTGAATGCAGAACATTTATGTTGACTTGTGATTCTGGCAGGAAAAAATAGGTATGCTAATGGATGCAAATCATTGTAAAGTATAACAGACCGAGATTTTTGGAAACTAATGAAAGTTCTCTCACAAACATGCCAACATGAATACCATACATAGTAGCTTGATTACCCAAACGGCTTCGATCGATAATTCGCTATTTCACGGCAACAATCTACATTGGCTTCTAAATGCTACATATGTGCTATCGCATACAGCCTGCAAACTACTTTTATCGGTCTCAAGTTTAAAACAAGTTTTTGGAACATCGTTCATCCATAATGAAATTTACAGTCCCATAGTTTCAAATTGGAGCCCGCTCTGCTGGACATGCCAAGTTATGACGACAGACGTGATTAACATTATTTTTTTATAAGAACACGAGCCTAAAATTTGGTGGAAAATTAACAGCATATTGAAAACAAGGAAGAGCCTGAAGCCTTGTTGTAAAATGTATTTTGCAGAAGCTTTCCATTAACAAATGGACATGAAAAGTTCTTCTTAACCTGAGGAGGATTGACAGCCTTAACGCTTTTCTCTTTGATTTTTGCAAATTAGTTGCTCCTAGAAAAACTAGATGCTGTGCTAACATTGTCTATATATAATTTTTTATAAACATTTTTTTAAAAAAGCATCAATATGAAATAGGGCCCATCTTGGTTGTAACATTTGGCTCTCAATCAATCAAAACAGGGAATGTTGTCTTGTATATTGTCGTTCTATGGCCTACACGCTACTAATTTAAGAGCAAGTTTACCAGTTCTTGTAAAAATTGTTAATGTCGGTGACCTCCGATTCTGGTGGCATATTCGCCAACCTTACTCATGTAGTTGTCAAATTTGTCATCCAAGGATCAGCTATGGACTCCTAAGGTCTATTTGAAGTCTCAGGATATCTAGCTTTTCATGTCGAGAGAGCTCTGGCTTATCAATCTTTAGATAGATTCCTATTTCCCCCGACCTAGCCAAATGAGCCCACTGTGACCAGCTCTTCTCTGTTTCTGTATTTTATGAGATATACACGTAGTGATGTAATATCCTCTATTTTAACATTTACATTTATCTTTTGAGTCATCGAACTAAATAATCGTGAATTTTGCTCAAATGTTTTGCTATAGACAGTATGACGGATAAAATATGTTTTCATTGAAGATTTTTGCTGCCAGACTACTTATTATTATTCTTGGAGTCCATTCTATCTTTGCATTGTTTTGCCGTTCGACTGCATATCAATTGTCTGTTTCTTGCCTGACATATCTCACTCTTGAGTTTGGATCTATCATCCTTTCCATGTTTTCAACGGCCCATAGCATGTTTGCAGCTCTTCGCCGCAACTCTGCTGCATCATTTGCCATATTTTCTTTGCTAAGCCCTTGAGTTAACAGGCAGTACTTACTAGTTATATCCGGATCATATTCATCGTAATTTACACAATTAGGTCTCATTCCTTTCACTCTTAAACCTCCAATGGATTGATGCTCACTGGCAGCTGCTGAATCTGAGTCACCTTCAACAACTGTAATTCCATCTTTTGCACACACATCAATGAAGGCAGTCTCCAGCTCAAATCGGTTTCGCAATGCAGTTATCAATCGGTCAGACTCCTTTTCCAATCCTAAATTGCTGATCTCCTTAACAATATCATTTGTATCTTTTGTTTCAAGGATTTCCATCTGATATTTTTCGCGTTCTTGGTTGATATCTGTGGATGAAGTGCTACGTATAGATTGATTTCCAAGGCCTCTTTGATAAGATGCTAGTGACCCATCGTCTTGCTGGAACTCACTAGGCTCACGATCATCTTTACTTGGGAATGATGTGAATGACTCTGCTTCTTCATTTGCATTTGGTGAAAGTTGTGCTTCATGCCAGTTTCGTGATTGGCTGTTCTCCCTATCAAGCCTATCGTAGAGTCCTTCCAGCTCAGTGTTGTTGACACTTTCAACTCCTCCCTTTTTGTAAGGCTTAGCATAGAGCTCTTCAACGTTGCTTGTGGGATTCCCAGAGCTTCCTATCTCCATCTCAGACACCCAAATCTCTTACCAAAAGCTTTACTGCACAATGAGAGTCTTGAAAGCAAGTACCTTTATGTTACATCTAGCTCTCTGGTAGGCTTCTTTAGATTTGCATTATCATTATCTTTATTAGAATACCATTGAAATGGCTCATTAATTATAAATTTTACTATCATAACCGATGAAAGCCCTATTTTAGTTCTCAATCTAGCAACCTGTTACCAGAGGGAATTCGAACTCATGAATGTAGAATAGAAACGCTCATAAATCCTTGATCTCCTTATGTCATTATTATTTTCAGCGACCTGGAATATCTAGATACTCTTTTAGCTGCCAGCCATCTTCACGGCGTCTATCAAATCAAGGAAATCTGGGAAAGTCAGGGAGGTGTTTTGCGAAAAAAATATCACATGGGAGTAAAAATATCACATGGGAATAAAAATATCACATGGGAATAAAAATATCACAAGGGAATAACCAGTGAATTCGACTAATGCTAGAGACAATCAGGGAAATATGAGGAAAATTTATTGTCTTTGTTTCTTCAATAAGTGGATTTTCTAATATGCTGAACAACTAGCAAGAAACAAGTTCTGCAAATAATGAAGTTGTTAGTTTTCTTTTATGATGAAGTTAAAAGATACTTCTCTGCTTAAGTAGGTAAATGTTTACTCTAGTGAGTTTTATTGCGATAGATGAAGTACGTGGTATTTGCTCAAAACCTATGTTAAGACAGGGAAAACAGGATAGAATTTAGGGAAAAGTTAAGGAAAATGAGCTCCTTGACTAGGCAGACAGCCTGATGTTCAAAGTTACATTTTAAGTGGAATGTGAATTTCTCCCTTCGTTGAAATATCGAAAGATTGAATGATTCTTGTATCCATAAAATCTTCAGTTTTTCAAATATTCTATTCCACATACAACAATGGAAAATGCTATCTGGGAGAGCAATATTTGGGAGTAACGAGGAAGAAGTAGAAAACGACGATGATGTTGATGACGGTGATTGATGATGATTGGTGATGATGATGGTTGATGATGATGATGATTAATGATGATGGTGATGATGATTGATGGTGATGATGATTGATGGTGATAATTGATGATAATGTTGGTTAATGATCATAATTGATGATGATGGTGATGATAGATGATGGTTGATGATTGATGATGATGGTGATGATTGATGAGTGATGATGATGATTGACGGTGATGATTGATGATTATGATGGTTGGTGATGATGATTGATGGTGAGTGATGATGATGACTGATGATGGTTGATGGTAATGATGGTTTATGGTGATGGTTGATGATGATTGATGATGCTGATGGTGGTGTAGAATGGTTGACCTTAGGGTCAGCCCCAGGGCCTAAGAGAGCCTTGAGGAGAAAAAGAAACAAGAAAAGATTTACATACTTTAGTAGGACTATTTCCCTCAGGATAAATAAGGAATCAGTTTGTTTTCAACTTTTTGTTGTCATTGATGTAGTTTGTACCATGTCTTAAAGATTGTCCAAAATTCGCCCAAAAGTTTGGCCATCTTGAAGCGCATTTTTGTGGCCATGAATATCGTACAACGGTGAGATTTTAAAAACTTTGGTAATGTTGCAACTGACTATGCGTGTGATGGCTTCATACTGAAGTATCAAGGACCCCGCAATAAGGGGGCCGGGGGCCATAACCCCCTCGCTTTTTCAGAGGGAGAAATTTTTACATGCAAGATGCATAACTTTGAATAATATTGGTTCGAGCGAATGAAGGATATAATGTGCGTAGAGAGGAAGTTTTTGGTGCAACTCATCAGCTATTAATCTGAAATCAGTATATCGGGAGTTTAAAAATAGTGTGCTAAAGGATTACAAAGTCCCTCAGTATCTCCAATGAAAACCATCTTCCCACAATGAGTGGAAGCAATACAGAAAACGAAAATGTAGTAGTTAAGATTTGTGCTTAGGTCTGCATTTAGTCTCTTCAATCTCACACTCTAACCCATTCATTGAAACTTTCTTGGCTTTGTCAAGCTTTCAAAATCACGATGTTCTTATGACTTTCTTGGCAGGCGGTTTTCAAGTTCTGATGTTTTGCACAAGCGCAGTGGAAAGTGACAAAAGTTGTTTTTACATTCAAAATATTTATAAATTGTAGTTATTAGCAGAGAAGCCAAAATGAAATACAAATCATTTTCTACGTGGTTAATTTGGAATTTTGAATGACTAGAACGCATTTGAGTCTCTCGGCTTTCTTATTAGGTCTCATGAAAGCAGACTTAAACTTTCTCAACTTTGTGATTAGTCGAGCAGTCATTTCTTAGACACCGCTTTTTTATAAGGAAAAAAGCGAATAATCTAATAAATAATAGCGAATAATAGGAATGAAATGTTCGCAAATCAATGCATTGATGTGTTGTTGTTGTTGATCTGCAAAAATCATATCTCGTAAGTTAGAAGGATGTTTTTCTCAAGTCTAAAGAGTATACTTATGAACATTTCCTAATGGATTTGGCCCCCTGGACCACCTGTATCATCTTTACATAAAATATTCCTCTTTCTAATTTTTTTAAACTTTCTTTTCTCCATATTCTCTTTTGTAGAAATTGAAACTTTTTAAATCAATGATTAAATGTGCTGTTGCTTATTTAGAAAGGGTATACTTTTAAAATAAAAGGAGTATAAAAGTAAAAAGAGAATAAAAGTAAAAAGAGTACAAAAAAGTGCTCGACCCCCTGCTCCTCATTCTTTCCTTATTCCAAACTCCTCAAAAGTTGACAGCATTGTTATCATACCAAGCCTTGTGTGTAAAGGGTGATCATAAATTGCAGATACTATGTAACAATTGCCACAAAAATGAGCTACAATTCATATATTTCAAGAATATAATGAAATATCATGGAAACCTGTACGTTATTTGTTTATGGACTAAGCCCGAAAAACTGATTTAGCTTTAGCTTGGACCCAGCACTTTCAAAATCATTGCGTGGCCCTTGAGTATGCACGCCTCGCAGAGGCACTCTGCGTAATGGAAAGTGTAATGTTCGCAACATTAAACGGTGAACACTTCCTGGTTTTTCTGATTTTGTTGCTCTAAGGCGAGGTTATTAGAAAAAATAATCAATTCAAAGAAAGTTCAATATCGATTGTAAATTTACAAAACTAGAATTATTATTTACAGGCCTCCCTGACGACATTAAAACTACGAATGATAAAATAATGTGATTGTTTAAGAAGTTGTATTGCTTGCTTCATGAAGATGCATTTCGAGTAATGGCAAAGTTCACCAAACCAAATTTTCGAAGCTATTTGTAGGATCGTTTGCACATGGAAAAGAGGCTTTACCCTGCAAGAAGAGAAGAGGTTGCAGAATGCAAGTATGATCTGAAAGCATACCTAGAACTGAGTGATGAGTCCTACATCATAAGGCAATTCGCCATTTCTATTCATTTTGACTTTTATCAAGTTTTTTGCAGAGTTTCTACCTATAATTTCTCATTCTTTTATTTTTTACCGAATTTAATTGCGATAAGATCGACTGGCACGCCTTTTGTGAGACACAGAATAGATCGAACCAGATAATGTGCATGGCTACATAAAGTACTAAGGATTGGTACTGTTTCAGATTGAAAATTGTAAGGAATAATTTATACTTTATTTCCCAACAACAAAAGGAAGGTGGCAGATGAAATTAATTGTCAAAAAGCATATATATGGTCAACTTACCTTGTTGCAATTCGAAGACAAACAGAGAGGATGAGACGTTTTAGACAAATTTTCGATGCAAATATTGAGATTTTTAAACGAGTCATCGGGCACAGTTACACTATTTCTGATTGGTAAAGTTTTGTCACTTGATAATACGTATGCTTCAACTCCATGCAGTTTATGCAAGATTGATAACATTGTCTCAGGCAGCTTTTTCGATATACATCGCAATGTTCCAGGGACCGTTGCTAGTTCTTCAAAATACACAGGTATATATTTTTTCCGATCTCTTCCATCCATTATGTTCTGTTTGACCATCTCCAAAATGAAATTGTATGCTTTCGTTTGCGGAAGATCAGACGCTAAAAATAACAATTCCATTAAAAGCATCTTTGACAAGAAAATTGCTGCATTGACCAACTGAGGGAGATTTACTACTTCTCTTCTCTATGTAAAATTACAACAATGAAGTTGAAAGTTGATGGCTCTAGTAGGCTTAGAATTTGGAAGTGAATTGAGTTAATGCTGCGCCCTTTCTTACATAGGAATAAAGTTTTTAAGAAAATTGACGGCCAAAATCGCTAAAATTTACGAGTAATTAAAGGATAATGCAAAGCTGAAGCTTCATCAAGAATTTTGGAATTTTTTGCATTTAAGTTAAAGTACAGTAATAGCCCCCATATAAGAACCTGAATTTTTCAATTTAGCTCTAATTCATTCTTATGTAAATCATATTCAAAAAGTAAATTTAGGCTACAATGCTTCTTAAAATAGATTCTTATGTTTTCACACCAATTTCATTTCAATGTACTAAATATAACATGAATATCATCTAATAATATAGTATAAATGCTTTTATACACCAAAGGACAATCACTATAAGAAATTCAGTTTAGGTACATCATACATTTTTTACAGAATTTAATTTGCAGATACGTGACAATTATTGGAAGAGTAATGGTAATGGTAAGTAATGGTAAGTAATGGTCAAGTTACTTAAGAAGCAACCCTACTGTTAGGAACCTAGCTAAAAATTTTAGCCTAAATGGCTTCTTATGTACGGTGGGCTTAATATGAAAACCGAAGCCTAGCAGGTTCTAAAAGCCCTGGTTCGAACATACGCTGGCTATTAATTTACTGCTTTTATACTTATTTTTGTGGATTATCCACACAATATCTATTGTTCTTTTCCACATTTTTTGGTTTTATTATGAAGTAGGATATCAACAAAGATTTGAATATATGCTTTGATTTTCGAGTTTTCGGGCAAAGTCACAGCTTTAGCACATCAGAATAATTCGAGAATAATTTAGGGCTCAAAGCCAAAACAATTTTAAAATGTCAAGGCTTAGCAAAAATAATTGTTCTTTGGAAAACTCAGCCAGAGAGCATAACATCAGCACAAAGTAAAATAAAGTTGGGAATATCATTAAAAAAAGAGAAGAGAAAGATGCTCTTGTATTACGTGTAGATAAAAAATTTCAGCTAAACAGTTGGTTTATATTAGTTTATTTCAACTACGATTTTACCAACTGAAAAAACATTATTTATGATTATTATTTATGATATCAGCAGTTAATGAGTGGCACAGTGATACTACATGAAAAGGATGCAGCTGCTTATGGCTTTAAGTTATCATCAACATCATCATCATCATCAACACAATCATCATCTTATCTTTCCCATTTCGCCCCCAAAGGGGACCTAGGACTGACCTTTGGGTCATTTTTTGCCTGTCATTTGTTAAATGAGGTGATCGAGTCGGCTACACTCAATCCACTCTGTAACCCCAACAGTTCTAGGCAGAACTGTAGCATGAGCTACTGAGCCTGCTTTTCACTGAAGGGACCCGGTTGGACAGTTTGCCACAGGACATCAGCATCTGTCCTAATTCTGAATCTCTGCGACATAAATCAATTCCCACCTAAGGGCAGTTGTCTCTCTGTGCCTGCTCGCCACAACATGGAGGTCTCCAATCATCCCCATCAGTCTTATCATCATCATAATCATAATCATCATAATCATCTTCCTAATCATCATTGTTATGCAAAGGGATTTATGGACAACATACCAGCTACTTCTGTACAAAATATCACAACGAAATCAGCTTCTCTTTCCACTTTCTCGTAGTATGTCGCGGCACCCATTTCTTCTTTTTGCAATGTCTCCAGGAGATCAAGTCTAACACTGAGTCCATTAGCATTTAGTATCCATGCAAATATAAGAACAAGTTCGTGAAGATATTCACACCCGCCACTGTGAAGGAGCATTACTGAAGTAACTGTAAGTGAAATGCAGAAGAACTTCAGCAAAATCATTATGAATATTTACGAAGGGGGCAGGGGAGCTACATATGTACTGCATGTTATCATGTCAAATGACATATAGGTAAAGGTAGTAAAGAATGGAGGAAGGAGTGAATGGGGCCTCTATCAAAATATAATTCTTTTTTACTTTATGTAAACACTCTGTCAGATATTTTCAATTTCACTTTCAACAGGCCAAAAATTTATTCAGTAACTGATTTACAATTGCTCTGCGAAAACGGATACACATAGCTAATCTAATTTGCATTTAAAAGTTGTTAAACATATCAATATACCAGAAAAGCAGAAGTATACAAAAAGAAGGGGATTCGTCAGAGTTTCGGCAGCTGATTTACTATATCAAAGTTTTTCATCTTTCAAAGAAGTCAATAAAAACTTGCTTGCTGTTGAACTGAAATAGTAAGATAAATAGTCCTTTGAATTTAAATGATCGTGGCAATAAAAGGGAGTCGTTAGCGTATGACGTGGCCCTAAAAGTTCCTCTCAGTCTATGGGAGACAAAGAGGGATGTTCCAGGATTAGTACCCTCGTTAAGAGGGACATCCAACACATACGAAAGGATATGGGACCTTACATTCACCCTCTAACTAAATGTAGCAAAATTCAAAAATCATTATTGGAGCATGCAGGTAATCTCCACATTATCGAATCCCCCCCTTCAAATAAGCTCCCACCCTAGAACTAGAAACTGTTAACAAACCTCCCCTCCAAAAATAACCCACCCGAGTATGCGGCCGCTGTAGCTATTTGAAAGTTGATTAGTGCTTTGTAGAGTTAAGAAAGGCAAACCAGCCATTAAGTAACGAAAAATCGTATATCTTTTGGAAGATACCATATTACTGGCATTTGTAACATCAAAAAGTATCATATTACTGGCATTTGTAACATCAAAAAGTATCATATTACTGGTATTTGTAACATCAAAAAGTATCATATTACTGGTATTTGTAACATCAAAAAGTATCATATTACTGGTATTTGTAACATCAAAAAGTATCATATTACTGGCATTTGTAACATCAAAAAGTATCATATTACTGGCATTTGTAACATCAAAAAGTATCATATTACTGGTATTTGTAACATCAAAAAGTATCATATTACTGGTATTTGTAACATCAAAAAGTATCATATTACTGGTATTTGTAACATCAAAAAGTATCATAT
>WIPJ01000251.1:103026-113979 GCA_018155075.1 Cassiopea andromeda
AAATTCCAGGATTTATGGTAACCTGAAATCAAATACTATCTCAAATGTTGTTTAAACTAAAGAAAGGGTACCAAAAGTAAGGCCCGCGACCAACTCTGGCCCGTTAAGACCATCAATATGGCCCTAAAGGAATTGTGAATAAGCTGAAACCTTGATAGTATTCTCACTTTCCCATTTTTCGCCATTGTCTAGCGTGTCAGATAGGAAATATGCGATGAGTTTTGCATATCTTCAAGAACCTAGTGCCTAACCCTCTCGGACCCAGTTCACCTACCGGGCCCACGTAACTTCATATTGTGCCTTATGTGGCCCCAGGGCCAACCTGAGTTTAACGCCCCTGTACTAAAAGAAACAAGAGAATCTACACCATATAATAAAATGATCTACCTTCTTTATTTTCTGAACTTTCATTGGTATTTGTCAACAGGATAGGAAGTTTTGCTATGTGGCTTTTTGATTTGAAGCATCTTGTAGCTGCAGAACGTCCTCTCTTCTGATACAACACAAATGTGATACTGAACACTATCAGAAGAACGGCCAGTCCAGAATAAAGTGCTTTATCGTGAACAGTCAAGCTTTCCCCATGTCTAACTTTTGTCATAACACCAGACGTATTGTTACTAGCGACAGTAGTGGTAAATGTCGTTGTGTCTAAGAAACAAAATCATTGTTTTAAAGAGTTGAAGGGCAAATTGACTTCTTGGGCATAAAAAGGAATAACGAATTGGAGTGAGACATTAATGGCCAAATTTATGCATCCCAATATCCAACTAGTGATCACGATTACTAACACCCATGTAACAAAACCACTGTAAGGCTTTTCAGTTTATGAAACAGTTAATTCCTTATATATCAATTCCTTATATATTAATTCCTTATATATTAATTCCTTATATATTAATTCCTTATATATTATTCCTTCTTGAGAATACTTTGCTTTCCGCTGAGCTTCAACATTATTTAATTTTTTGGATTTGAGCCTACGATTATTCTTAAATCAATCTTAAGTACCAATGGTGTAGCTTTGTCTGAAAATCAAACAAATATATTCAATTCTTTGCTAATGTCTTTCTTCATTATAAAGCAAAGCAAAATTGGAACAGAATAATAATTATTGTACCGGTAGTGCAAAAGTTAATCTACAAACAGTACTACAACTCAAATACACAAGAAGTCTAAGTTTTGATGAAGCTTGAGCTTTACTTAAGCATTAAAATATTCTTAAATTTCAGCGATTCTGAGCGACTCTTATAAACTTTATTCTTATGAAAAATTGTTAATTTGATTAAAACTTTGACAAAGCAAACAAAACCATACATATCATATCATAAATATCATATCATAAATATAACAAAAGCGATAGCTAACATAAAAACGCCATGCCACCTTTCGCGCAGACGTACCAGCAAGGATCAAGTCCTGAACTCGAAGAATTTTTTATACTATTCCTTCTAAACAGGTAGTCATTTGTAAATTATCCGCTATTTAGTGAATTTTGCAATTTTATTCAAATATCTTATACACATGAATTGCTGCATCCATTATACACTACAGGTACTTACATAAATCGTGTTTTTCGCAGGTAAATGCGATAGTGGATGGTTCTGAACATCTTTTTTCATCTGACTGCACCAGGGTCAACTATATAAAGAAATAATGTTACTATATATGGTAAAGAATATCTGTGCTACTAAAACCCTGATGCCACACAATTTGCATACATTTGCATATACCAAATAACACACCTCATTCTGCTCAGACAATAATATCTGGGACTCCAAAAGTACATGGAACCCAAAACCAGCTCTAAGTAGCAACAGTCCCAAAAAGGGATTGTAAATGAATGCGATCAATTAAGGGTTTTCATTTTAGCCTCAATCAGTAACTTTTGCTGAGATGGAACCACATATTTAAATGGTAGTCATAAAAGTATTCACAAATCCGATTGCTCTTAATAAATGCGCTTTAACTGTTACTTTCCAAATTCACTTCTTTCAGTGTTACATAGCAATTTTGTTTATGATCCCTCCAACTCCCAGGCTTGACATAGCATTTTGCAACGAGAAATGCCAGGACCCTAGCGTCACGTACACATTGTTTTTTGTTTGTTTATGTTTATGTTTATAAGAAAATGTTTATAAGAAAATGAGGCTCAAATAGCCAAAATCTAAAGAAAATCACTAGGATTAATTTCCTAAATTAAGTGCTTTGTTGGCCAAAAATCGATATTACGTCATTACCAAATTCAAAATATAGAAGATGGAATTCAAAATTTAGTATATAAGACTAACAAAAGAAGTGTAACCCAGTTTAAAAAACTTATTTTAGAAAAGGTTAAGAAAATTTTGAGAAGATCTCAGGCTCAATTTCGGTAAAAGCTAAGAAAATTGTGGCTCAGGCAAAATGATGGGTTTCTGATAAAAATATGTGTATTCAATGAAAACGCCTTGGCCAATAAGAACAACAACAACAATAACATACAAAAACTTCATATTTGCATCCTATCTTGAGGTCTTTCAGCGATTTCATGGTAGCATTCTGCAATAAATCACAATGTAACAGCATTATCATTAACTGAGTCAAAATTTGAACAATTGACTGCTTTAAATTGAAATTGCTTGTAATGCATATGACTAACCTATCTCTCTCTATGTTTAAAATCATCTTCAGTATTTTAAATCAGATGCCCAATCAGCCAAAAATGTGGCTGTTGAGACGCATAATGAGAACCCTAAGTTCTTACAATAAATTGTCAGTCGTTGTCAGGAGAAAAATACTGCACGTGCGGTACTTTGCACGCCCAAATGATTCTGCGCATGTGTTCGCAGTGCAAAGAAACTCCTTACATACGCACGTCTTTATCAAATTAAAAAACAAAGAAAAGAATTGTAAGGTGCAACAAAGATAAAATTAATCAAACAAATTCGTTTAAACAAGGAAACTACCGTAGTTTAGGCGATAAATGTAAAAGCTGTTCTTCATCATCAGACTAAACGCTGTTTCTGAATGTCACGACGTAGAAATAGAGGTAGACTAGGTACAGGAAGTCTAAACAATAGTATCAGATTTTTCTATTTCCATAAATGGCTCACTGCAATTGTACATCAAAAAGACCAAAAATATATTTCTAAAGACAATTTTGAGTAAAGGAAGTCTAATTAAAGGGTTTTAGGCCAAAATAGACATATTATTAAAGTGACCCCCAAGGGCAATCAAAATCGAGCAAAATCTATTATGGATAATTTCAAAAGAAGAATTACATAATTTTAATTCAAAAAAGTCCTCATTCGTTATCGTAGGGCACTGTTTAGTGGTGCAATAGATTTTTTCGTAAACTTTTGCATTCTTGGCACACTGTGTCGCACGTAAATGATGCTTGTGGTCAACATGCAAGGGTGTAACGTATGAAGATAAGCTAGAGACCATTATGGAAAATGTTCAAGAGCATCTCTAACCAGCTATGCTAAAATGCAACCCTCTTAAAACATTTAGATATGAAATGAACACTTATTTGCGAGTGCGATCAATCGTGTGTGCGCGCTTGTGCGTGCGATCACACGCGCTAAATGACAAGGCCTGAATTCTACACTCTCTTTTTTCCACAGCACGAAAAAGCGGTAACATTCAAATCTTTCAAAGTTTTGAAAAAAACTGGAAATGACAAAACCCTCGGATTATAGTAGATTGATTTTAATATAAGAGCATTGATGCCCCTAATTTATTTACCACAGCACAAAAAGCGGCAACATAATTTTGACATACTAAAAAGCTTTTTTTTCGTCCGACACTCATCAGAGTACAAAACGTCGGATAGTGACCTTAAGGTTAACCAAAATATATATCCAGATGCAGTTAATGTGTTGGTATGCGTTACGCAGAGATCGTATTCGACTGTAAAATTTGTCAGTCTTCCATGAGTACTCTAGGAATACTTGGAACGTCTTCTAAATATTTTCTGTCAATGCTGAAAGACTTGAATTTCGATGAGAAACCTAAGAAGTACGCTTTGTTGAAAGTTAATGAATATTGCGATACGATGCACTTACTACATTTTTGTCGAAGAAACAAAAGTTGGACAAACCCAGAGTTGGGAAAAGTTATTCTTAACTTTTCCCAAATTCTGAGGCTGAATTGTTCTTAATTTGTTCTTAAATTAGTAGTGTGTAGGCCATTTAGAAATGCATAGAACGACAAAATACAAGACAACATTGGATGTTTTAATTGATTTAGAGTCAAATGTTAGAACCAAGACGATCTCTCTTGTATATTAATGCTTTTATTGACATATAGGTTATAAATACAGTTGAACCTCGATAAGTCGATTACCGGTTAAGTCGTACTCCTCCAATCTTGAACATTTTCTTATTTATCTTGGTTTTGGTATGCTTTATGTACAGAAAATAACCCGGATAAGTCGAACTACGGATAATTCGAATAATTCGAAAAATCGAATAATTTGCTACCTCCTTTTAACAAATTACTCCGCTAAATAAGTCGAACAAAATCGGCGAGTTCAAAGAAAATGCAATCAAAAAGTCCTGTCAGCAATGTTGATCAGATTATCATTAGTCTTATCTTAGCAAGTAAATACTTAACTTCCCATTGTTTTATTGAAATCGTCACAAAGTCTGCACAGCGGGCCAAAACAGTGTTTTAGCAGACATTTGGGCATATCTTGGGTTCGACGGTTCATGAAAACTGGTTGAGAACTCATTTAAAGAATGGTTGACTAATAAACAAATGAAATTTTCGAAAAACTGAGAATCTTGAATCTAATTTCCTTATATGGTCATTACTGAATTTGTCTTAGTTGATCTATGCATTCAAGTACAATACACTAGAGCACAAGAAACGGATCTGATTTCTGTTTGGATTAAATTTAAACTCAATCCTCAAAATAAAATGATTTGGAATTTTTATGAAAAGTTTGTCATTGCCACAAGATGTACGAGAGAATCCAATGAATTGATAAATGAAAAGTTGCTAGTACGGCCCACATCGACAAAAGTGGTCTAAATTCTATTTGAATGTCCATCCCTTGGCCCATTGTGCTCTGGGGGCGTTTGGAAGCAACATCCAGCCTCCAGAGATGTGAACCTTGATTAGTCGAAACCTCAATGACTCAACAGTAAATATAAATAGATAATGTTAGCACAGTACTTCAGGTTCAGCTGTGTTCCTAACCTGTCCTTAAGTTTCCAACAAATTTCAGGCTTGTGGTCTTATAAAAATTTTTATTATAAAAAAAGTGTGCTTGTTTATAATGAGCTGATATGTTCCTGATACTGGCAAGACACCACAATGTAAAAGATTTCAATGCAAACAGGACTTGCAGCTTGGGAAATCGAAACTGAGTTGAAATTCTGCATTGTGCCTACCTTTTCCAAGAATGATGTATTGAACTTTGAGGTGCAAGATGAAAAGATATCAAAACGAATCTTTTCATAGTTTGCATCAGGTGCTTTCCATACTATGATTGACTCTTTGCCATTATTGCAATTCTTTTCCTTTAGTTTTATTTCATAAACTTTCTCTAAGGATGGTAGTTACAGCAAAAAATAAAAATTTGCTCCAAGCATGGTAGTTACATCAAAGCAGAAAGCAGGTGATAAATGTAATCATCCTTTGCTAAAATTACTGAATAAAGAAGCCTCCAATATAGACATGTGGAATATTTTTGAAAGCTTGATGACCTAATCTAGATTGAATAATGAAAAATTTAATGCTGGATCATCAGAAAAGAAAGATGATACAACATAGTGAAATATTACATAAACTAGCATTTGCAATGAAAGGAAGAGTATATGCAGAGAATGGCTAATAATGAAAGTACGTCATTCTTCCACAAAGGTAGAAAGGAGCACTTTTTGATGCTAGATATATTTCAAGTCCCTTTAAGTTAGGCTGACACTGAAGCCAGTAAAATATAAACTTATATATGAAATGTGAACTTATGTATTAATTAAATATGAATTCAATACGAATTCAGCAAAATTTAAACTTACGACAAGACAATGGAAGCTTCATACGATTCCTTTTAAGGTAATTGCACCGGTCTAAAATTGTACAAGAAGAGATTGTGCAAATTTTTAATGAAGTAGTGATGATAATACAACCATTATGCTAATATAAATATAATATAACAAGAACTAAATTTAAATCGTCAGTACCTGTAATTTCTTATGGCTGTCCACATGATAATATGACTGTCGATGCGACAGTTAGGGATGTAGGTTCAATTAGTATTTTTGGAGTTGTCAGAGTTTGTCCTGCGAAAATGCTTTGTCTGTGACTTTCTTCTTTTAGTAGGATCAGTTGACCAATGTTCCTGGGTCCAGTAAGATGCCGTGCAGAATACACTGTACTACCGTTTTTGCCCTGCAAAAATGGCAGGTTTTCAAGGTTGGGGGGAGTGACTCACCTCCATACCCTCTCGAGTTTCGTCCCTGGTGACAGTATGAAGGTCGGTGCGACAACGAATGTCGATGTGACATCATGATGGTCAATGCAGAAGAACTATCACAACAACTATTTGTTGGATAAAACATTGCAACGACGAAAATATGGAGCAAAATAGAATAAAGTACTAAAAATTATCTTAAAATGCAAAAAGAGATGAGCCTGGACAATTTCCTCAGGGGGTTTTTGCAAAATTTAACAAACTTTGACTACAGAGAAGAAAAAGAAAAACTTTGCTCAACAGAATACAAGGATGCTGCATCATGGCAAACTTTCTTGAAGCTTTGTATACATTGGGGGACTTTACAACCACACACACTCAATTGAAAAATCCTTTATTGCAAATGGGAATAAATTTCTACATACCAGGTACTTTCAACTTCTTTGAAATGCTGTTTTTCATGTCATACGTTTTATATGGGATACTCAGCACCGTAATGGTGTACGCTCTTCCAAAAATCACATTTTCAAATGTAAAATTTCTGTGTTTCGCATCCTGGAATGGAAATCAGTAAAAGCTAAGCTAGTTTTCATTCCAATTGTGTTTTTAAATAGCCCCATGTGAATAAATTTCCGGTGGAATCCCAATATAGTGAATTCTGATGGGAACCAGAAAACAGTTTGGTATATAGGGAGTTCATTAAGCAGAAATGAGAACAATCTAATTGAGAATTTTAGTATTACTCAGAAACCATTCTATGGACTTGTTCAAGCTACCTCCAACTTCTGCACTCATTGTACTCACAGCAAATAAGCTCAATTCAAATACCGTATTTCTCCGCCTATAGACCCCCCGCGTAAAAGCTTATAAGCCATCACCCCGCAGATTAGCCCACCACTCCCCTAACGGATGCGTATAAGTCCTTTCTCAGAATGGTCCTCTAGGAGTGTTTCTTAGATCGAAACAAAAAGTAACATCGCTAATAGTATTGCATCTTTCTTAGGACATCTCCAAGGCTCAAACATTCTTTCTGTGCAGTTTTTACCACATAGTTTATATATACTAGGTATCTCAATGCCCATACCTGAACTTTGAGGCTGAAAGGAGTGACGGTGAAAGTGAAAATAAAAGTGAAACTAATCAAGAAGAGGATGCATGGATACTCTTCTGCAAGAACTGATCATAAGTAGATATTGCTCAGATTGTTCTCAAGGATAATATTATTCTCACTGCTTAAGCTAGCAAGCTGAGAATTTTCGATTACACGCATAAATTTCTAGATTTATAATGTATCACCTACCATGCCATTGATTCTATGGCAAATTTCCACTCCACCTGACGAGGAAAGCATCGCTTCATATCCCCACAACGTGTTTTCACCTTGAAGCAAATCACGATATGATCATTTTAGAAATTCTTTCTTTGACAAAAAACTATACCAACATGATTTAATTAAAGAAAAATATATTGATGCAGCAACAGACTCAGAATACAACATTACCAGTCAACAAAGTGTTTGAGTTATATGTACATCATTGTTTACGCAAGGAGAAAGTTCCTATCTAGGATAGACATAGCTCTTAGATTTTGCTGACAATCCATTCGTTCGTACGCATATGTACCCAGTTGCCACAGATGAGAGTAAGAGAACCTAATTCAAAAGTATCAATTTCTTTACAGCAATGGAGAATTGATGGGAAGTCGTGATTTAGTGATTGATTTATTGACCGGTTGATTCAAGATCCAGGTCATCCGATTGGTCAATAACTCAGCAGCTTGCACATTTTCTCCTAGATTTAAGATACAACTTACCGTACTCTGGTGGATCCCAAGTGATTTCTAAGCTGAGGTCTTTAGAGGTACTGTTCAGTGGCATATGAAAATTTAAGTTGCGTGGTTGACTCGGATATGAAGAGCAAAAGACGTCTGTAGCCGCATGGCATGGTTCGACTAAGAACAACAAGTGATAGTTTGGATTAAATGTTGCACGCATGATTAATTAAAATATTCATATTTCAATGCATCAGTTTAATGCACTATGCCCGTAAATGAATCTGTGGTACATATTTCCTGCATAGAATACGTCATCATAGGTAGAAGACTCGTGCAGTCTTGTAAATTGACTGCTATTTTTAGTGGCTAGCATTTTAAAATCAGGTAAGCCATCAAAAATTGCTCAAACATTTGCTTCTTCCTTCCACATTTTGCAGCATTCCATTCCTACTCCAGTAGCAACAGTTCTATATTCTCTTGTTTATATTCTTTAAAAAAACACACAACAAAACTACAACTAATTCATTACATGCTAGTCATAGTGGTGCAAGACATAAGGCCATCTAATCTTCACAATGAGTGACACTTATAATTTTCAATCAAAAAATTATATAAGAACAAAGCGAAAAAGAATAAAGAAAAATAGCAAGAAAAGAAAACAAAAGCAGAACTAAATGGGTACCTCTAAAAAGCAACCCACGCCAACAACTTTTTTACTTGAGTTTATACTTTAGAGATGTCATAAATGAATTGAAAAAAATGAGATGCTGCTGCTGTGCTTAAACTTCTATTAGGAAGATCTTTTAGTACTTTTAATGGATTGAGGTGTTGCTTCTATAAGATGTCTGTTCACAAACATATTTAATCTAGAATTTCCATAAAGTAGCATTTCACAAAGTGCTTTTGCATCAAGGTCTAAAATATTTAACCCAAAGTTGTGAGAAAGTTGACCAAAGAGCTCATTTCACATTGTATGGAACAAATGACAGTGCAGGAAGAAATGCTCATTGTTTTCATCCTCTTCACCGCAAATACGCAAGGGGATCAGACAATCAAAGTTATGTATAAACTGACGGGCATGTAACGAGAATAGTGTGAGAATGTGCGTGGAATTGTGATTGTAACTCGCAGTGTCAGTTGGGTGTGTCGCCACAGTGATAGTTGAGTTTGTATTGTGTGCACTCTCAGTAAGGCGTCAAGCGTGCCCTGTTAGTGTCATTGGTTAATAAAAGCAACGTATTGAAAATCAAGGAGTTCGTCGATTAAAGGAGTAGATACTAGTCAGATCAGGTTGATATATTTCCTCAGGGGCTAGGCCATTGGGCCTTGCCCCACAAATGGCACATCCATATGAAAGAACCCATAAACGTTACAGGCATTTCAGGGACTGACTGCAATCGAAGTTGGGTTAAATGTTTTTCTGCCGTCGCTGGAGAATTTATTAAAAAGACCGGGCTTTGGCAGCTTTTTTTAGAGACAACAACTTACGCTTAAATTCTGAAATTGATTTCAAATTTTTATTTCACTTCTAAGAAGATCAAATTCATAAACTGTATTATCAAAATAACTAATTGAAAAATCCTCTGTCCAACAGACTTCAGGTCATACTTTCGGGTGTAGAGCAGGGGGGATCAGGGGAACTCAGCCCCCCTAGTTGTTTTTTTCTCATTTTGGGGGGCTAGAGCAAAAAATGACAAGACTATGAGATTCTCGGTCATGTTCCAAGAATAATCAACATCATCATATCACTTTTTCTAAGAAGTTGTTCCAACGGCTTCCTTTATGTTGAACTTCGTTATAACATCCAACCATCTTCTTTCCAAAGGAGCTACTTCTCAACCTTCTTTAGGGATGAAATCGTGTGAAACCCTCCTTCTCCTTCAGATAAAACCGCTCAATTTGCAGAGCAATTTAATCTCTTTGCAGGGCAATAATGCCTTGCCATATCGGAAATTGAGTGCACATTCTGGCGCAGACTAGCCTTCTTTCGGCGCACTAGCGTGAGATCTTCTTTCTAGCGTTGGACTATACGACAGTAAAAGCAAGAGTTATTGTAACTTCTTTGTATTTCGTTTTCAAGTTAAAGGATTAGTTTTCGCTTTGGGAACAGATATCAATTGTGATAGCAGCCTTAATACCATGTTCCAAAAGGGCGTTTTGTGACGTTCTAGTGGGTGTAGCTCTAAAAATAGTTTTCCGTGGGCAAGCCCCCAGACCCCCACCCTTCTCCCCCCTCTTCTACAATAGTCCTGTCTTGTGAAATGCCATAGAGGGCTTGTGTGCCTCCATTTTCAGTGGTGCTAGGAGCTTCTGGCCAATCGGTGAATTCATCTCCATCGTGCATTACACCTGGCATAAATACACCTTGGAATTAATCAATTGAGATTTTTCATAGCTGGCAAAGACGACATTTTATCTACCGTTTACTACTGCTGGAATGGTATTCTTTTCAATCTATTATCAAAGTATGGATGTAACCATAGAGTTAATAGAACTAGAGCGCTGACTGGCTAATCCCATTGTATACAAAACAGTAACTGTCATGCAAATCTATAATGGCGCCCTAGTTAGTCAAAAAGTTAGTGTACACTACATGCAAAAAAGAAATAAATGTTTCCGCTGCTTATTTCACGGATACTATATACGTCATGGCTTTGGAGAGAGACTAGGAGTCTTTTGTACTTTTTTGGAGACACTTCTGCTTGTATCAGCCGCGTACTTAACCGTGGTGGCTCAAATATCGAATATTGTTGCCACGCTGCTGTGGATATCTTATTAAG
>WIPJ01000251.1:114300-127896 GCA_018155075.1 Cassiopea andromeda
TATATATATATATATATATATATACATATCATGCAGAGAGACTTAGTAATAGATTTATCGCATAATTTTATCATATTTATTGAAATGACATTATCGCCATGGGATTTTTTGTAGTATATGGACCTTTCTTAAAACAGGTCCCAAAAGAAAATATTTGACATTGAAATGTAATTGCAGCACTTTTGCCTTAATTTCTCTGGGGTTGAGGTTTGATGGTGGTAAGTGGCATACTGAAAGAGTTTTGATGCCCCACACACCCCCTACACCGGCACGCCCATGATAGTGATACCCCGTGAGCCATAATGCAGCAAAGTGCATTCAAGAGAGCCTAGATATAATTAAGCGATGATATAGTAAAAGTTTATTCTTAGGATGGCAGGGAATTCAGTAGAATAAATTTTTGATCACCGTTGTCCATAAATACAAAGTACTTTATGCATATACAGAATACAAACCTGTTGGCGCAGTTCTTTCAGGCGACGTACAGTCTGAAAGAGACCATAGATTTATGTAGAAAGACACCTATCTATAGACAAGATCATATAAATACTTAAAATACAAAATGATAGTTTCAAAAAGATAATCTAGCATTTTGTGCTACAATTCCTGCAACCATGATAAGTAATGCAATAAATTTCAAGAGCCAAGAAATACTTATAAATTGAGCATTTCACGGGACTATGTTGCTCTTACAATCCTTGCTTCTCTGAAAAGTGTTGCTTCTTTGAAATCTGGATTTAAAATTATCAATATGATTATCAGGAGTCCAGTCAATATGCGGCATTTCACACACAACCTCAGAGTAATTGCTTCAGAATGTCTAATTTGATCATTACATGAAAGATTGCTAAGTAAGTAAAATACAAAAATCTACATCGGAAGAAATTCGAGGGATGCCTCTATGCCAACCCCCGAAGTTTGCTTTGTCAGGGAATCTCCTTTCACCGAAAGGGGATATCCATTTCAGCCAGTAACAGTAGCAAAATACCTCAAACTGATTGCAGAATACTTACTTTCTTCCCTCATGTAGTGTCTTAAGCATAGCTTTAACTATGTTAAAAACGTACATCAATATCTGGCGAGGAGTACAGAAAACAGGCCTAAATTTGACAGCAGAATAACACAACTCTGCGGAGGAGCTATCAAACTAAAAAGTGAACGAAGAAATTTGCAAAGTCCTCAAAATATCGAAATTTAATGTTCAGCAACAGCAATGTGCTTACAGCTGTAAGACCACAATGTCCTTTTTTCCTGCATCGCAAGGGTGTACAAGATATGTGCATATGATTGTTCTTTTTGGGCAGACTGGCATAAATGGTATTTGACTGGTAATACTATATTGTAAGGATTTTCAGGCTAAGACGTGAGCAACAGTGATACTTTTGCTGCAACCAAAACGTTAGATTGTAATAAGGAGCGACTATGTATTATCGAGAAAGTGACAACCTAGATCAATTACTCCTTTAGCAGTATTGGCAGGCAATTGGTTGTGCAAAATAATAGCATGGAAATAGAATTCAATAATGACATAAAAAGCATGAATACAACAACAAAAATATTGCACAAGGACGTTGAATATCTGTATCAACTATTTTTAGGGGTGTATTACTCCCAAACATTGTAAGATTTTGTGATTTTTTGTAATTTTCTCTCAAATTGTGTTTCATTTTCTCTAGCAATAAGTCCCTCGTTTATTTTGACATAATTGCTTCAAAGATTCGCAGTTTTGCAAACAGTCATTCAAGCTGCAAAGCCACATCATCATCTTTATCATCATGATCATCGTCTTCGTCATCAATAGGAAGTTTTAGCACTATTCTTGCATCATCAATGGTGAATTGCTCCTCCGCAGAGGTCTGCTGCTCAAGTATCAGAAACGGACCTCCTTTTTCCCTGTGTTACTCACCATAGATTTATGTCGATTTTTGATGAGTTAAAAAATGGGCTTAGAACAACAGATTAGTGGAATCAGACATTCTATTGCAATTGTTTTGAGGTATTTTGGTATATTGACTGCAAATATGAAGAAGACACCACGTTCTAGTTTACTAAATCATCATTTTGTAATGCGATTCGTCCCTCGTACTTACCATCATGCATAGCTCTGGGCGAGACCTGGTAAAGTGAAAAAATTTTGACTCAGAAAATTGAAACAACAAAAAAGTGTGAGAAATGCAATAAGCGCACATTCACACGCAAACGCACACACAAGCACGCAAACGCACACACAAGCACACAGATGTACGTAAATAGAAATAGACAGAAAAATGCAAAATGCGCTTCTTCCGAGTAAATGTTTCAATTAAAATCTTCAGTAATACTCAATATGTGTTCTGATGAAGATTTTAATCGATCCTCTTACTCAGAAGACAAATTCATTTTCTAGTGGCCTTTACATTGTTCATTGACTGTGTACTTATGTGTTCAAACTACTATGATATTAAAGCAAAAAATAGATATCATGAAAAAATAGGAAAAATTTTTAATGTTTAGGCATTGTCGCTTCATGAGTAACTTGCGTCCCCACACCTCCAACTTTGCGCTTCTGAATGGATGTATGTATGTATATTACAGGGGTGGCGGAGAGCACTATCAATACTATTAGTCTAATAGTAAATTTTCCCACAACGTTTTCTAATTATTTTAGTAATAAAAGTAAAAATAATTGAGAAAAAGTCCCAAACGATAGCAAACAATATGAAAGGACAGGTCTTATTCATAGAAAAGGTCCCATTCCTTATGTTTATTTTACATTGGTTAAGTGACGTGCACTTATTAATCCCATGAAAACAATTGAAAATTTCGTCAACTGCCCCATTGTTAGTGACATTGCAACTATTGTGTCGTAGCTCGTGGAACTAATTTACTATTCGCTTTGAGAATCCAATAGCATCAAATTTGAGTTAGATCTCACAGTGACAAGTCGAGAGAAAAGTTATTCAAAAGAAAGCTCGCTTCAAAATGAACGAAGTCACCTCAGAGTTAAATGGCGGTGTTTTAAAAGTATTGTCCCTTTTGTCAGAACAGGGTAAACTGACCTATGAGCAACGTCTTCGTCTCAAAGACGATGGACGACCACGCCCAGAGGTTCCACTTAAAAACAGGTCTTGCCAAGTGGTTTATGATCACTTTTCATGGAAATGTGGAGATGAAGTAAAACACACGTATTTTTGCTGGCCTTGCTTGGTTATGGGTGATAGACAGAAGGTAAGATTGTTTTTTATTGAAATTTATTGTAAAGATGTAGACATTTTTTGTGTTTTTGAGTCACCAGAGCTGAAAGAAGCGGCCATACTATTCTTTCTCAGAAAGCAATAGCAAGGTTACGGCATTACGTGGGCTACAAACCGTTGTATAAAATGGCCACACCGGCATCTTTCAGACGCAAAACACTAGAACAGAATATTGTGTAACCTCATGTAGTCAATTTTGAAATTTTGATTGGGTTTCCTGAGATTGAACGGGGCAAGGAAATTTTTTATAACTAAATAAGGTAAAAAATTTTATTATTCAATTGTGGCAGCTGTTTAATTTACAACTTCCTATCAAATGTCTTTGAAATATTTTAACTAACAGTACGAGGGGAAGACAATTGATTTTCCTGAACTAACTATATCAAAAACTTTACTTTTGTCACATAAAAATTGGCACAAATTGTAATTTTTGTCAAAGCTGTACTGTAATTTTAAACAAATTTTTGCGCAGATTTTTTTGTGCAACGAAAAATTGCAAACTACTTTTTAATGTTGAAAACTTTTGTATTTCATTTTCTTGTAGCTACATGGGCAACGTAATTTTATATAATTTCAGCCTTAGGCGGTCTTATATTGTTTCTTATTCGTGTGTTCCAATTAGCAACAGAAAACTGATCGACGGTGTTGAACTGATTATACTGCAATATGCTCAATGTTTACCATCGTTCTGTGGCTAGCTTTTTACTTTTTAATTGCATCTATGATAATACCACTTAACCAAATAGTATACTGAGAGAGCCCATAGGTAGAGGATATAGCGAGAGTATTAGCAAAAGTTGGATAAGATCTAGAAAAACATAACTACAATGGCAGAAAGGGAATGAAGAAATATGTCGCGGCAATGTTCAGATAGCAACAGGAAGTATATACCAAGTGCAGCAAAATGACGATGGGATCATTGGAGAATCGGTATTTTACATTCATATGAACTTAATGACTTACATTCCTCCCCAGACACAATTTCTCTCTCATTTATTCGGTAGTACTAAATATACTTTCACAGAAAAATACCAACAGGGTTTGAAAGCATAAGTTTCCCGTATTGTTGAGACTTATAGATTAGTGCCAAAAAGGACTTAAAAGTCTATGTACGTGGCTCTAAAACTTGCAAGCTTCAGAAGCTTCTCGTGGACCCCAAATTGGGAACCACTCGTCTAGAAGTATCATATTCATTCCCTGTATATTTTCCTAATTCACAAATATTTGCAGTAAACAACATATTCGAAATTCAAAATTTTTTACCTATCTAGAAAAGTGGGGGGGTGCCAATGAAGGGGCCAAAAGAATTTCTGGGGGTCCCGCCCCCCCCCGTAAAACCGCCACTGATCACAGGCGTGAAAATAACTTTATAGAGTAGCTTGAGAATGAAGAAGCATTTGCAGTTGATCCAAAGTATTGGCGCTTAAACTTTATAATGAGTCAAGAATAATTCCTGTTTTTGTGCAAAATTTGCCACGATTTTATTAGAAGGTTCCATAAATAAATGAATAACCATTCCCAAGCTTGCAAAATTGTAATATGACAGGTTCAATACAATTCGAAGTAGAAATCGAAACGCCCTGTGGCAAGCTGTGCCCTAGATGGAATGCAACGAGTGTTCTTCATAAAATTAAGCAATATAAGCAAGAGTCTTAAAATTTGACCCACGAACAGAATATAACTTAGGACATGCTCAAGGTACCGTGTATATAGGGCCTAAAAATCGTAGCATAAACTAACGCAAGCTTGGCAATATGTGCCTTTTGTTGACTATGACATCCCATATATCCATAAGATACATAACCACTACCAGTTTACAAAATATAGCTATTTAACGTGTCCTGGGTATCACATAAAACTACATCCGGTTGTGGAGTTTTGACGTGGGCTAATGAGTTTACCCTTTGCCACATCTACCTCCAGGTCACCCTTGGGCAAGGTGTAGCACCTGTCAGCTAACTCCGAGACCTTGAAATACCGGGTTGATGTCTGGCGGGGTTTAGTCTATTAGGTGCTGTTGGCAGCAAGACAGCAGTTTTCATGGGGGCTAGAAAGGTGCAACCTATCCAATGGTCTTCATGATTAGGTGTTTGGCGTAAGTACAGTCTAACTGAAAATACACGGCAGACATCACCTGCCTAATTAGTTGGCACTGCGGACAAAGAAAGACCCTTGGGGTAGCTACTTTGTCTTCTACTTAACCCGACTACTCTCCATGCTAATGACAAGGAAAAGAATCTCTTCATGCCACATCAGTCGTCGCGTGGATAAACAAGGACCGAGTTGGCAAGTGGCTGACCAGGCTTGCAATGATAAGTGCGCTAGTGGAACTAGTGGAAATTCAGAATGGGTACATGGAATGTCGGGAGGATGAAAGAACTTGGAAAGTTAAACACTGTCTGTAACGAAACGGACCGAAGCAACATCGACATTCTTGGAATATGTGAAACTAACTGGACAAACAAAGGCAGCTTTCAGACCCATGATAACAAGCTGATCACATTGGCTGGCAAAGATGAAGGAGATGGCTACAGTCGTGGTGTAGCAGCAATTTCGTCTAAGGAAACAAGTACCTCACTTCTAGGATACAGTCCAATTTCAGACAGACTACTTAAACTTAGACTTCAAGTAAAACCTTGCAATATAAGCATTATTCAGTGTTATGTTCCAACAAGTGCTGCAAGTGATGAGGACATGGAACAGTTTTATAATTCGGTTGCAAAATACAATGGATACCGTATCTAACAGAGACATGAAAATAATAATGGGTGATCAAAATGAAAGAGGTGCCGATTTACTTGAGTTTTGCTGCATTCTCTCTCTCCACACTTATTCAACATATATTCTGAGCAGATAATGCGAAATGCGCTTGAAGATTTCACAGGAGGCGTAAGAATCGGAGGTAGAGTGATCACCAACTTAAGATATGCAGATGATGTTGTCTTGATTGCTGGTGGAATGGAAGAATTGCAGAAGCTAGTAAACAGAGTTAGCAAGGCTAGTTTTCAGTTTGGTCTCGCACTAAATCTAAGTAAGACAAAGGTTATGAAAATCTGTAGAAAAGGTAAGAATGATGAAGAATTAAAGTTTATTACAGTTAATAGCAAAAGAATTGAAAATTTCAAGGGATTCATTTATCTTGGTTCTTTAATTACGAATAATTATGATGAAACAAAGGAAATCAGAAGACGATTGTGCATTGCCAAAAAATGCAATGATTTCGTTGACTCAGATTTGAAAACATAAGGGTATTCTGACAGGAACAAAGAAAAGATTACTCGGGACACTTGCTTTTAGTGTTGCCAG
The DNA here is from genome assembly GCA_018155075.1 of Cassiopea andromeda. NCBI lineage: Eukaryota > Metazoa > Cnidaria > Scyphozoa > Rhizostomeae > Cassiopeidae > Cassiopea > Cassiopea andromeda. Next base: position 120,840 of record WIPJ01000251.1, read on the forward strand.
CTATGGTTCAGAATGTTGGGTTTTAGAAATGTCAGATGAAAATAAAAGCTTTTGAAATGTGGTGTTACCGCCGTTTATTGAGAATAAGTTGGACTGAAATGAGATCAAATGAATGGGTCGTGGAAAAGATGGACTATAAAGAAAGACTACTAACAACATTTAATAGACGAAAGATGTCATTTATTGGTCACGTTCAGAGGCATAAAGATATCAGTTTCGATTTGTTTATGGGTAGTGTATACGGAAATAGAGGAAGAGGTAGGCCAAAAGCGAGATACAATGATAGCATTAGGGATAGGGCTGGAATTAGCATTTGAAAAAGTTCTTGGACAAAAGGGTATAGGTTTCGCTCACCTGCAACGCCCACTATGTTTTGATAGACCGCAAGGACACTTTTAGGCAAATTCCCTCTCATTTGCGTTCCGCGAGGAAATATTTGACCAAAAATACAAAAAGTACACATGGCTATGGCCCAATGAACTCTTTGCAATATTATTGCATGACTTATTCTTACGTTTTCTTCAAGTATCGAACCAGTAATTTCGACTTTAAAACAACAACTGTCGAGAAATCTCCTATGCTTCAGTATGACGTTCATTGCGTCGTGCAAGGGTATGCTGTAGTATCTACAATATTTTATTCGTCTCGTATGCGATATGAAAAAAATACACATCGAGGTTGAAAGCAGTTTTCGCGCGGTTTCTTGATATGAAAACGTTCATCTTTGCGCTAGAAAAGGAACCAGTACTTTCAATTTGGAGTTTCAAGAAATTTTTTCGTCCCGCATGAGATTGGAAAATAAACGTCCCTCGCAGAGGTACAATTCGTCGACAGCTCGTTAGTTTTTAACAATATTTCTTTCTGTTTTCCTGGATTAAAAGTGTCCAGGCTGTTCAGCCTAGACAATTTTGTACATGACATTGAACGATGAGTTTTTATATCGCATTTATACTGATTTTGATTGAAACCACTAATCACTGAATGTACCAGATCATGGGAGAGAAAAGCAATGATCGCGAGGCCCCTCTTTCTGATACGAAAGCTTACTCACCATCGAAACCTATTGTTTTTAATAGGCCGCAAGGAAAATTCTCAGCAGATTTCTTGTTTGCGTTCCGTGGCCAAACTTGCGAGCAAAAATCAAAAAAGTACACGTCATAATAGCCCAATTAACTACTGATAATTCCATTATTTGACTTATTCCTGTATTTTCTTCAAGTTTTGAACCAGTATTTTCAATTTGAAAACAACGACTCCTAGGTAATCCACTGTGCTTCAGTACGGCATTCATTTGATCACACAAGGGTATGCTGTAGTATCTGCAATATTGTACTTGTCTCGTACATGTTATCAGAAAAGTACACATCGAAGCGTAAAGACCAATTTTTGCGCTAAATTTTGATATGAAAACATTTGTTTTAGCGCAAAGAAAATTACCAGTATTTTCAGTCTGAAGTTTTAAGAAATTTTCTTCCATCGCAGAGGTGCAATTCATAACAGATCGTTTGGTTCTAAGAGCATTTTCCTTCAGTTTTTCATAGTTTTCATAGCCTTTCAACACTTAGCCTGTATCAAAGCCATGTTTATATTTAGAATGAGAAAGAAATTAATGTCTGGTAGCTCTTCATAGCTAACAGGTATCGTCCAGGCTTCGTTCTGCCACTTTGTTGATAACAATAAATCCGCCGCTGCGCAATATCATCTACGGAGCCGCAATTTAGCAAATGTGTATTCGAATACACGCACTTTTTCACGCGGGTATTGTAGCCATTTACAGACTAGCGCAGGACAGGGATAAATGGAGAGCCAGGGCGGTCAATTTTGTGCCTTCCGTTTAATGATGATGATGATGTCGCGGGACCTCTTTTTCTGGGGGAGGGGGTGTAAAGCAATTGTCTACCAACAGAACCTGGTAAAGTAGTGGATTTACTGACAGAAGCATTTTTCTGATAAGAATTTATTGGTATTAAATAAATGCTAGAAAGGGGATTTTAAGCAATCTTTTGACTAAATAGTTTCCAAATATGCAGTCACGTACCGACGAAGGTCATTGAATCTAAACTTACCTATGATATCACCGTTAGTTGGGGATGTAATACCCCCCACAACCCCCGCTAGTTACGCCGTTTTCATTTAGACAACCTAATTTTGTGGAATGGCAAGGGCAAGCATGATCTTTCAGTTGGGTGGACAATGCCCCCAAGTGAAATTTCAGATCAAGTTGCATTGCAAGTATCAGCAGATCTATCACACCAAAAGATAGATCTGAATCTCTATGAGCAAAAATCTGAAAGCTTGAAGCATAAACTATCTAGAACAGTCACAATATTTTAACTGTATTACTGGGCGACAAGATGTCACTACATCAAAAATTGTTACCCCATATATAAAGAAAGAGTTTCTTTAAACTTTTCCTTTGGATATTTCTTTAAAGTATTTTTGTGTTGTTTATTGCTGTGAACAAAACAAACAGTAAACAATCACAAATTTCAAGGAAAAATTTGATCAAATTTCAACTTCATTTCAATTGCAACTTCATTTTGCAAAAGGGCGTTCTCCCACATTTGAGAGTAAGTGATCTTACAATATTGTTGTGGGTGCAAGTCCCCAAAGCCCCCATATTTTACTCCCTCCAATGTAATGTTCAATGGCAACATGTGGGTGTTTTCGACCCTTTTCCTTATCAGAGGAGAGGCTAAGATTCAGAGACAACACTTCTGTGCGTTATATTTTCTTCATCAATTTCTATAACCTGTCTGATTAATGCTCACTGTGCTATGTGAACAAAGATGAACAAAGAGTCCCTGGTTCCTTATTAGGAAAACATATACCACTCCCTAGAGTATACCTGTAATGGATTCTGTCGCCTAGTGAAATCACCATAAGAGATGCTATGTGATGAGTCATACATTTCCTCACGTTCCAGATTGTAAAAATTTCAGCAGAATTTTCGACTTAGTGTTATCAGTGTTATCTCAATATAATCAAACCAAAGGATACAATAATAAACAATATGTGTTCATCATACCATGGTAAAATTATCTAAGAGCGATACAAAGCACGAGGTCTAGATTATGTAATATAGGATAATTTATGCTAATTTATGTATGCGTTTTCCGGGGATAACATTAGTGTGTTTCTTGCAACAGAGTAGTCTGTGCATTTTTAGGCGCTATTGTCACGTGACCAACCTCCCCAAGGTTATGGAAATTCAACCAGGGGTGATTTCTAGGGGGCTCATGGAGGCATAGCCCCCTTGCTAAAATTACTGATCATTCTGGGGGGCTCAGTTCCCCCTAAATTCTTGTATTAGGTTTGCATTTCTAAGAATATTGACCTTGCTTTCAAAGGTTCTGTATTGCTATTGTCAATTTTACACTGCTATATGGTTATTGAGATATTTCTAATTGTTAACCATACTATAACAGTATTAAATTAAATTATCATATCTGCACTTTGAAATATGGGAATGGCTACAGCTTGGCCACAATAAAATTTTGGACATGGCTGCACCTAGAGCTACCCTTGCTACAATTTTTATAAATCACCACTGCATCCAACGTGGCAAATAGAATGCTTTTCGAAAATGCTATAATAATGTTCGATGCTTGCAAGAAAATATCCAATTGGCAACTAAGAACTGTTGGGCTTAACTACATAGATACTGCTAAAAACTACCTAGGTTCACACAGTACTGACCCAGGTAAAACACATTAAGTTAACAATGTTCAAACAAAAAAAGCCTATGTTGAGCCAGGGTTGTCTTGTGTCGTGTGAAAGGGGTTTAATTTGTGATACTTTTTGAATCTTTTATAAACCTGATCTTTTGAAACAACTAGAGACATAGCTTAAATGCAGGAAATTTCTTTTCCTTCTTTCAAATGTTGCGTTGTTTTTTTGCGCAATGAGAAGCTGGCAACCCTACACGTAGTTATCAAAACAATGGCATTCTTTTCAATTTAGGAAGACAATGCCGTCGTCGCTCTATTAGTCCACCGTTTTAGGCATCACAATGCCTTAAATCTACGCATAATGAATAGTTTTCACAGCAACGAAAATATGCATACATATAAACACTTTTTAATGATGATCTGGCTTGAATAATCCATTGCAAAGGTGCCCAAGAATGCTCCTAAAACGCCATTTAGGATGGACTTTGCGCTAGGATGAATAGCAGTTTGATATTTATGTGATACTCTGAAAGTGGAGCGCTAGTAAGTTGAAGCGAATAAAACAAATCTTCTACCTGCTAAAGACTTCATGAAAATCTGATAAACAAAGAAGGAACAAAAACCTTCAGCACTACTTGATTTTATTCAGACTCAGAATCGTTCAAATATAAAAATGATTTTAGAATAATGTAAGACTCTAGTTTAAGCAAGATTTAGAATGTTTGTGTATTTCAGCTATAGCACTGATTGTAGATTAACCTTTTCACTATCGATGCAATAGTTAGTATTCTGCTCCACTTTTATTTGCTTTATGAGAAAGTAAAACATCAATAAAGATTTGAATATAATCCCTTGATTTTCAGACGTAGTGACACCTTCAGCTTTTAAGAATCGAAAAAATGTAGGAATATTGAGTAACGTTGAAAAGTTAGGTACTCTAATAAAAAAGTGTGTGTCATCCCAGAAAGTCGAAAAGCAATATACAATGGGTAGGCTCTTGTTTTTGCCAACTTAAGGACTCCATAAGAATTAGAACTTGTAAATAAGCTATGAGCTTGACCTATGAGATAAACATATACATGTACATAGCTTTTTTGCTGGTGTAGGTCTGGTTCAGGCAACTCATTGAAGCTGATACGAACACTTTCATGATACTGTCATAAGTCCTAGCGAAAGCATGCTAAATGAACATAAAGCGATGTTTCTAAGCGAATCGTACATTGAAGCTATGTGATTATGTATCCTGAAAGTAACAGAAAGTATTCTTACCTTAACTATGGATAGGAATCCAAAAGAACACCACGTGAAGAGAAAAAGTAACTTCATACCAAGATCTTGAAGGATATTAGATGTCTAAAACAACAAACCGCAGTTTATTCAACCTTTCAGTGGCGCTGCTTTCGGGTTAAGATGTTCATCCACAGAGAATCTGTTGACCGTACAATGAAAAACCGGACCACTGTTTGCATGTTCATGATCGAATCAACATGTCAAAAGAGGAATGACGGATAGTCACTAGAACGGACAACATGAGCCATGACCTCATGTAAGAAGTGTAACTAGGGGGGCAAGTGTAAATTAAGGGCCTTATTTTGTCTATTAGCTATAGTCAGGGCTAAGGAGCCAAAAAAATGGCAGGGGCCGAAATGCGTAGCCGACAGCACTAGATGTTATAGACAGGGAATTTCTTATAAAAAGCTAGCAAACTGCTTAACATCAAATGTTACTTCACATTCCGACTAAATCCACCTTGGAGATTTCAAATCCAAGATGGGCCAAACAAAATTTTGACCGGAAGTTGCTTTTCTGATGACGTCATCAAAATTGTAGAATCGTGCTGTAAAAGAGATCAGCTTTGCTAGGAGGACCTTATTTTGATCAGTTGTGGAAGAAAACACTATCTAAAAGTAATGTAGATCATTTTTGGAATTTTTGTCAAAATTAGAATTTTGATAGTGTAGGGGGCAAGGGGCATGATACAAATTCGTGAAATATTGCCTATGACTAATTATCCAACCTAGCGATGAGTTGACATCATTAGAGAGAATAGTTTCATATTCCTTGCATAAAATTTCTCCAAATAATTTGGCATTTAAGGCCTTCGTGGTGATTTGGGGTGGTCTGTGACGTCATAACATTTGACAATAAATGACGTCGTACAATTTAGATTGAAAAATCGTACGAATAACCATATTTTTATTGATAAGATGAATAGTTAAATTTAGTATATCATTGATGTATGCGCTAAAAACTTCAATTCTGGCATCATAGAAGCCAAATAGCACCCAAACTTATAAAAATGAATTGTCAATTAAATCTCATTTTATGCATTTCATTTTCTGATACACTTTCAAAAATTTCAGCCTTCCTCTCTTGCATACTTTCACTATAAATTCTTTTTTCATTGCTGTTTATAGCTCTGTAAATATCTTTTGCAGCACGTTTCACACTCTCACATGTTTCTCGCCATTCCAACCACTATGATGGAACTACTGACTCAGTTTCCACCATACATCCATCCGTGGCCCCCTGGGGAGATGTCATCTATGATTTTCTTGTTGCAATGCAGTGAACAGTACAACTGGTGTCACAAAGAGTCAGGATGAAATGGGACTCGTTTTGATGGCTTCTCTATAAATGCCTTATGCAGTCTAACTTTAGTTTCAGAAAGCCTTTAGGTCGATAACCCTGCTTTGGGTAATAATTGCACAACTCTCGACACACTTTAAATTACATTGTCAGGGAAACTATTTTCAAAGCTCAAGCCTTTGAATGACTTAAACTCCTTCTAACTTATTCTGGCTCCTGCGAAACTGTGCCTCTTCCAATTCCTAAAGGAGATCATCGCATCCTGTCAGCTTTTAACAAACCCAACCACTTTGGCGATGGAGGATAACGAAGAATGCATTGACTGTACTTTGTAGGTTGAATGTGAACCATAAAAGCAAGTTGGCCAACAAAAATAACTATTAACATTTTAAAAATCATTGTTAGAGGTTGTTCACAAATTACATTCTCAAGGAAGGGGAGGGGAGAGCCTATGGAAATGCTTACCTTGATTATGGAGAAGATTGAGTGTAGCGAGAAACACGTGAGAGTGAGAAACGTGCAGTACAATATATTTACAGAGCTATAGACAGCAATGAAAATAGAATTTATAATGAAAGTATGCAAGAGAGGAAGGCTGAAATTTTTGAAAGTGTATCAGAAAAGGAAATGCATAAAATGAGATGCAATTGACAAATCATTTTTATAAGTTTGGGTGCTATTTGGCTTCTATGATGCCAGAATTGAAGTTTTTCAGCGCATACATCAATGATATACTAGATTGTATCTTATAAGCTTCAAAAGTCAACGGTTGCCACCAGAGATACTAAACAGAGATT
>WIPJ01000251.1:131800-147266 GCA_018155075.1 Cassiopea andromeda
TGTTTTCCTGCAACTGCTTCAACTATTTCAGCTTTCTTTTCTAAACAGTGCAGTTTCTACACAGTGCGAAACTGTGCTTTAAGTAGAACCATAAAAGCAACAAAGAGTTGTTGTAACTATACAGCTTTGGCATGCATAAATTTCTTTTCAAGCTTTGTCTTTGGTTTCAAGAGTTAAGGGGGTGTAGAAGTGGGGAAAGCCTTAGTCATTAATCACTTACAAAAGGGTCCAGTCAGTTACTTGTCAAGCTTTCTGTCTTTATTTAGTCAAAACTTCTTTTTGGCACAATTTCCCCGTATTGACGTCATATATGATAAGGATATGCTTTTTAACTTCATTCGGAATTGCAATAAGAGCAGGTCGTTGCAGAATTGCAGAGAGTGTTATCCTATATCAGACTAATAGCAGACTACACGTTTTTTACAAGGAACGTTAGGCTAAAATTGGGCAAAAATTAAGAAACATTCAAGAAATACAGAGCAGATTCAGTTTCAATAACAACTTTGAAAGCAGTTTTTACAAGAAAATTTTTTGATCAAACTAGAAAGAAAATAGAATAAAACATCCATTAAGTGTAGCATAAAGCCTGAACGTCCTTTTTATTGCATCACAGGCCCCGTGTACACTGTAGCTATCGTCGAGCCGTGATTTTTCTATCGGATAGGGGGTTCCATTTACACCATGCCAAAGCTATCCGGTAGGACACGCTTCTCAAATGAGAGGGAAAGTCACTTCGCTCTGTAGGTGATAAGAAAGTTACGCCGTATTGTTATAACACTAACCGGTATAGTATAAACGATCGCCCTATCCGACAGAGATCATTCCATGACGCAATGCGACGATAGAAGCCTGTGTAGGATAAATGGGGCCACAGCTGCCTAAACTGGGTTGCCGTATGAAGTTATAGCCTCATTGCTTTTGTGCTTTTAGTAAATACGTTTCAAGAAATAATTACGCGCAAGGCCACAAATGGAAAAACAAAGTAAATATTTGAAAATATTGGCTGTCTCAACAAACTTTCTTTTGAAAGTTGAAATAATCTCCTTTAGTCATAAGACAACTGAAGGAACATGGTTAGCCATTAGTCTATAGTTTTGGAACAAATTAGTCATTTGTCAATAAGTAAAATGGCCTGTTAGTCAGCTAGACATAATCCCTTCTGCACCCCTTAAGGAAACAAGCTTTCGTTTGAAAGACTGCACCGCTGCCATTTTTGAAATGTGGTCACTGTGAGAGTTTTTATGTTTTCATTACTTGATATCAATCGAATGTTTTGTAAGAATATTCGAGTAAAGAATGTCTTGATTTAAATGATTCAAGCGTTCCTAAGGCACCATTCACACTATATCGGATTCATCTCGTACCAAACTCTTGACACAATCCGATATCAAAACATTGTTCACACTACTCCGCTCCAATGGTCTTTCGGAATAGTTCCACTTATGTGCATAAACATTGCTCATTGCGCCTACAAAATTGTTCCACTTTTTCAAAGTCCACGTGTCGAGGGTCACACTTATATGATTAAAACAAGAGGGATGGTAAAGCAAATCCAACGGACCGAACAAATTGATTCCACTTGATTAAAGTTCCACTTATCTGGAGTTCCACTTAACGAGAGCATTTTTTAGGCTCTTCCTATTGTAGTCAGTGTCCTTTTGCTATTGTTGGCCTGCCTTGCGCTACTATCGTTCCAGCGTCCCTGTTCCAAGGATGCTTGCACCCATTCTATTGCCTTGGTGCTTAATTCTAACTGCACATGTCGTGCGTTAGAATTCAGTTCCATTCCATTTACTTACATCAGATGCCAATCAAATGTTAGTCTCCTTGCTCTTCGCTTCAGGGCTCACATCTCGTTTTGATTCAAAAGTCTAATATTCCTTGAACATGCAAATATATCATGCCTCTTAGAATTTCCTGGCATCGTTTCTATGCCTAATATACTGTCGATTTACCTCCGTTTCCCCCATTTCCTTGGGGCTTGGAGAGTGCCTCTGAGAGGACTTTAGTTCTGACACGAGCATTTAGGACTGGATGCCCTTCCTGGCGTCACTAATGGTCTGCGGTGGGCCTCGAACCCAGGACCACGTAGGTCTGAGTCAAGTGCATTACCGCTAGGCCACGGCTGCTTGTTTCTGTACCTATAATACAGGACAAAATTATTTGCCATTGTAAAAGATATCCGAGATTTTTTTTGAGAATGCAACACTTACCTGCCAAAAATGTATGTGGCAACACTTTTTGTGGCTAATGTACTGTGCATCATATTTGAAGGAATCCAAAAAAGGACCACGTGGGTGCTTGCCCGGTACGCCGACTACTATTCTAAGCTAACATTTTAAGCTAAAATATAGGCTGCAGCATGGCAGTATGGAAAACTGGCATATTTTTTCCGCAGACTCCCACCATAATGTCAAACTAGACTCGACAGAGGCTTCTTGCTCAGCCATCTAGTAGCAGAATAGGTAATTTTGTTTGAAACTTCTGATAATGATATCATCATCATCATGTGCCGTCCGCTTTCAGCAGGTTGGCTACCATGGATCGCCACTTCTCTCGGTCTTGTGCCATTCTAATGCTCTCATTATAGTTTAATTTAAGCTATTCTTTGATGTTGTCCATCCACATTGTTCTTGGTCTGTCGCGTCCTCTTTTTCCGTTAATTCTGCCTTCTAGTAGTAGTCTTTGTAGTCCGTCTCTTCTTATCAGGTGTCCGAAGTACCTACATTTTCTCTGCTTGATGGTGTTTATTGTTTTTCTGTTTTCATTAGTTTCTAATATAATAATAATGATAATCATATAATATTTAAGAATATAAATACAAATCTAGCTATAATTAGGTAACTTGCATTTGACAGACTTGGTATGAAAAAAATATAAAACAAAAAATTTACATACACTATAGGAAAAAAATACAGTATAAGGAATGTAAATTGTAGTATAAAAGTTTTCTGCAAGCAATTAGTGTATTAGAAGGTCAGGGTTAGTCCAGGGCTTGTTACGCATACAGAATATATAATAGGTTGATCGGATAATGATTGTAGATAGCTTTCGCGCTATGAATTTTGTGTGTAGCTTATCAAACTCCAGTTCCTTGCACATGTCTATAAAAGGCTCGCATGATTTGTCGAAAAATCCTAGAGCGCTAAGGGATAGGCTAATAAATTTAATGTTTAATAATAGTAATATTAGTAATAACCTTGCTTAATGTTAGTGTTACCATAGTACTGAATACATACTAATGTACAGCAATACCGATTGCATTCAAATAATTGCTACCAGCTGCAGGCCATGCAGTCACATTGGTTGTTTGAGAACCAGTTGTATATGAGTGTTTTGAACTTATTTATATTGTGTCACAGCTTTATATCATCTGGGAGAGAGTTCCAAATCTTAGGTCCCAAGAATCTTAGGGATTTAATTCCATATCTAGTGCTTTTGACTTTGGAATATAGAGCGTATCTCTCACGCGAAGGTCATAATCTGAAGTTTTGGGATAAAGTAATCTTTCATGAAGACAGGGTTCAGATTGTGTAATGTTTTAAAAACCTCTAGGGCTAATTGTCTAATTGAATGAATGTGGACAGTAGTAAACTTAGTCTTTTGTAGTAGTTCATCATAAGATGAGGAATAATCTGATAGTGCCAAGCGTAATGCTCTTTTGTTAAGCTTTGCCAATTTCTGCTAACTGTCCTTGCTGCAAAACAGCCAAACAACAGGACAAGAATTGAAATGACAAAGGATAAATGAGTTTATGAGTATGGGTTTCTCGTTTCTGCCCAACTACCTAGCTAGCCTTTTAAGACAGTTGAGCTGCAATGATGTTTTTGTACAGATTTTCTGAATATGAGAGTCAAACTTTAATCTAGATAAGATAGTGTGCCAATTTTTGTAAGTTTAACATGTCATAATTAAACCATCGGGCTTTTTTCAAGTATTCTTTGCTTCCTTTTGACAGATCTGTACCACTTAATGATTACACCATAAAGCAAGATGAAGCGATAATTCAGCAACTTTCCTAACTTGCAGCTTCTATGCTTGCAATCCTTTCAAGTCTCTGGCAACAATTGTAAAACCTTTTGTCACCACTGTCTTGGATTTAGACATGGAGCACTATGTTTCTTGATGCAATTGTAGCGCTAAAAGGAGTGTTTTTCAAATTTATAACAAAAGTAAAGGGTGTGGCCTGTAAAAAAATTTTTGGAACCCCTTTTTACTGTTTTACTGTTTAGCTGTCAATGTGCATTTCACCAAAGGGTGCCATTTCATAAAAAGCCCTGTTTGAATCACATAAAGTCGAATAGAGAGACTGCAATATAGATCAAAGAGCGTATCACTCTTTTGAAAAAGTGTACAAGAGAAAATGTGTATCACTAGGATTTTATTGAAGCGGAATGAATAGATTAATATCGCAGAGAGACGGCATGCATTGCGAAGAAAATTTTTCGAGGTGCAAGTTGGGAAGCTCATATAGCTGCGTAGCATCAAGTGAGTGCAAGCTTTCCAATCTGGTCTGGCACCGCCTGTACCAAGCATTGATGGTACCAAGCCTGTTTCAACTCTCTCGGGTAACTCTGTGCACCCAAATCCCACGCAACTTAACTTTTAACAACAGGGTGACTTATTCCCTGGAGAATAGGGAATGTGACAGGTTTCTACATTACTCCTCCTTTCCTCTGCATATCATTTCAAATAGCAAAAGATTATATTTTCGAGGGAGCTATCATGAAATATGGGCCAAAGGGGCATGGAAGGGATCCATCATATTCTTGTAAATATCGTATGCTATGGACATCATGTGGAGCATATATGAACGAAGGACTCATTGTCTATAGTTTTAATTTTTGGATTCGAATGCAGTGCTTATATGTTATGTTGATGTTGAAGAGTGCTAGTTTTATTTTGCAACAACCTTACGAGTAGGCAAATTCAGCAGAATTACCACATTTCTGTGGACAAAAGTTGTTGCAACGGGGAATTACAAAGGGCTACTTTAGTTGCAGCGCAGGTACATTGAGGCCAAGATATCTATCCTTGTGTCTTGTATTGGGCTACAAGAATTATGAGTAAAATTTGAAATCTTTTCCATCAAGGAATGTTTTATGAAACGGAAACTTAAATAGCAATTCCATGATATTACACTTAATATCTCTATTGGTAGCTATATATTTTTCTCAGTTTGCATAATAAATGTAGCTGTCTGCCAGTTCATCTACAAGTATGAACACTACATTTAACTGATTAAGTCTATATCAGAGAGTACAGCACCTGCATACAAAGGATTGCTTTGGATTGAAAGCAACTAAATTATTAAATGCATACGAAAAATTATGCTTATCTCATGAATTACACTTTGGAATGATCAGGCACCAGATAAAAGGCTAATATGATAAGAACTGAGGTGGAAATGTGCAATAGATTTACTAATAGAAGTAGTATTTGATAATTTGAACAAAGATGGCATGCTGTTTAATGCTTTGATAAAATTACAAAGAAAGCAAGTCACGAAATGTCTTACGATGATGTTGCCATTTTTATAGTGGAAATATGAGGAAACTGTGAAACTATGGATTGTTCTAAGCTGGAGTTCGCAGAAGTACACTCTTTTTTATGAGAGCAATCTTATAAGAACACGAGCCTGAAATTTGGTCAAAAATTAAGAACAAGTTGAGAACAGCTTGAAGCTTTGTCATGGAATGCACTTTTGAAATACGATGAAGAAGCTTTCCACTAACAAATTGACATGAAAAGTCCTTTCTTTGTTAGCCTGAGGAGATGTTTCTAAAGACAAAACAATTTGACTAGGTTCCTTATGAAATTTTCAGGGTGTGGCTCTTATCGCAAGAACACTTACAACTATGATGCAAAGAAAATTAGATTTGCGTGGGCCTATCAAAAGTTCAGATTTAAGACGATATGATATTTCGTTAGTAATATTCCAATTTCGATCACACAATTACTTGAGGTACCCAGTTTTCAAAAAGTTGGCTTTGAAGACCAATCAATCAAACCACAAGAACTTGAACATTACATAAATACTGAAGGATTGATAGACGAAAATAGTTGATGTATTGTATAGACATATCTATGCCATGACTGTGTACAATAGACTGTTTACAAACTCGATTTTCCTTTCTTATGGAAATTTTTTCATTTATATCTACTGTTCACAGTCATCAGCGCAGGAGGCGGGGGTAAGGGGGCTTCAGCCCCCCAAGTTGGGAAGATTTCTGCTTCAATCGGGTAAATTTTCTGAAAGAAAGATAGGACATTCGGGCAACTTTTCTGCCTGCTCTCCAGCTCTATTTGATATTTCAGGCAGACAATTTACAGCCCCCTGAATCTGACATCCTCCTACGCCCATGTTCACAGTCAACATCATTTGTCATTCAAATTACAGTTCAAGCCGACCACGGTATTAGCATGTCCTTTGACATTGGGAAAGAAGTTGACGATTCACTAACTTTTGTTTGAAGACTGAGCAGGTTGTAAAACTGGTAAATAACTATCTTCGCAATTCCTCAGTGAAACTGGTCCATCTTTTATGCACATCTATATCACATTACATTGACCACGAAATTGTTTTACATCGAAGATAACAGATGAAAGAATGTTCTCCTATTCTTTTAATTGAAATTGGAAAAAAGAAGATGACAATGCAAAAGAGTAATATCACTGTTTCCATGGCAGTAGTATGTTGTATTCAAGCAGTCGTATGGTTAAACACAGCTATATTGACGTAGGGAAGATCTGCCTAGAACGTTTGCGGGGTCCGTGACAAATTAGAAACTGGGACCCTGATAATATCATTATGAAGTGTTTTTCAGTAGATTTAATTTGCAAGTGTGGCATCTACCTTGCTCTGAAATGAACCGTAAACGTTGGACTGTCACCTACCAATATTGAAACAAACAAGAAAACTTACAATTTAGGTTATAAATTTTTAAAAAGCCACATTAAGCTGGGTTTACCTATGAACACTATAGAATTTTTATCAACAATCGTTTTCATATCAGCAAAAAGTGTTTTGCTCTATTCTAAGCAAGAGCAAGCATGTTCACGAAAAGTTAAAGGCATTGTTTTGGAAGCAATGAAATCTATTGTGTATTTGCATAACACTTCATTTACTAAATAAGACCATTGTCTTTCCCTTAGCCAGCCTTTATAAGCGACTATCCTTGCCTAATTCAATACCATCCTCTTTTCCTGTTTCAGCAGAGCATTAAACAAAGAAATCAGTCATGTGTCAAGCAGAGTTTCCCATTTTACAGTTCAAAATATGCTAAAATATGAGTAAAATATACTGACTTATCATAACTAGCTTGGGATACTGTATTCCAAGTGAAAAACCCTCTTCAGAAGCATTTTAGCTGTGGAGGACGTTGTTCATTTAAGTGCCTTTCGTGATGCCAGTGCTGGCTTGGGAGGATATTTTGGGTGGAGCTAATGACATCAAGAGTTTAGAACTAGATGACGTCAAGAAAGCATAGATATTCTTTTAGCTCATCATTGTGAGGTATCGTATCAATTGTCTTGGGCCAATGACTACACAATTCACTTTTTTATCAGAAACAAGATCAACGAGGAAATGTTAAACTACCTTCGTTGGGTAACAAGCGGGTGGAAGCAATTCCGTTGAAGAGTTCGACAAGGAAGGTGCTGGGCCCTAGCTTGCAGGGAAAAGTGCCATTCAACTGAGAGCGAGTTGCTTAGCCGATAATTTTGCCTCTTCAAACGATAGGAGGCGAGCGATGTGAAGGACCTTGTTACAGCATGCAAGATTAGGAGAGCAACAGAAGTATATCGCCAGTGGAAACTGAGCAACGATGTTAAAGCCAGTCTTGGCTCTCGAGAAGATTGTCACAAACCTGGAGTCGTGAAACTTTAGTTATCCTAAAACTAGTCTGAGAAGACCAAAGGTATAACTTCAGATAGCACTACTAGAGATAAAAGACACACTTCTTGAGCCAACTCAACTTCTTCTCCAACTGTCCTCTCTAACTCTAACTTAAGCTCTATATATACTATACGAAAACAGACGTAAAATAGTGACTAAGATTATTTAACTCTACAAAATACGTAAAAGATGGAGTTTGGAAACCTAGGAAAGGAAGGGATGGGCTTGTATAAATAATAAGACTGATGATGTAAGACTAACATAACATTAACTACGATAAATCATACATGAATAAACTAATGATAACCAGGGTATCGATACGGCCTAACAATAATGGGAAACTCCCGCACCTATATCAAAACAAAAGAAGAGGAGTGCGCAATCATAATACATCAGAGATGATGCAAACATTGGCGCACAAGCTAAAGCACAATACTATGCAAATGCTATACAACACAAACAAACACAAAATGAATAACATAATTAAATACACTACAGTACGATGCACAAAACAGTCACGCAGCCTATGACGTGCATCCAGGGGTATGCCCATGCTATCTATGGGAAAAGAATAAACAGAAAGAAGAAAATACTAATATGAATGGGCCCCTGGGATCTGTGACAAGATAGACAAAGAAAAAATAGAAGATTGAGAAAGAGAGCAAGGTAGGGAAAAAGAAGAAGTGGATTGTGTAGCAAATGAAGAAACATGGAAGAATCTTTACTTACAATTTGCTTACAGGGGATGTGCAACAGCGAAACATAAAGAAAAACATGGTTCGCTGAAATAGTGAGAGCAAGCAGAGAAGAACCTGAATGTCACGCTCATCACAGAAATGCAAAAATTCAAAGAAAGTATAACAAATATCAATGTGGACGAAAGGTGTCCCACAGTAAGAGGACAGGAATACTGATCAAAGCGGCATGGCTCAAAAGTTTGGGAAGATGAAGGATGCAGACGGGAACGTCAGGAAAGACTGATGAGCACAGTAATTGGACGAATATGGTTATCACCAGTACACCAACATGTAAAGGGCATATGGAAAGAAGAAAATGTTGGATCATAGACGGTGACTTCAACTCACACGTAGGGCTGGAACAAGAAAGACAATTTAAATGTTTAGGCCCTTTTGGTTTTGGGAATACGAATGAGCAAATCACTTGAATGACAGAAAATGGTATGGAATGGGTGAGTTCTACCAACATTGAAATAGAGGCACTTGGTACAACCGCAGTTTGAAGAAATGAGAGGAATTAGATGGGTTTATCATGAAGAGTGATAAACACAGAATGGTGAAGAAGATATCAAAGCTAGACAGCCAAAATCTAGCAGACCACAAATTGTTCGAATTGGAACTTCTAAGAAGATGTATGGCCAAAATCTATCAGACCACAAATTGATAGTAATGACACTTCAAAGGAGATCTGTCCGTAAAATTTAATTGAAAGACAACAAAGAACAATTGAAAACAGCCAAGAGATGATCGGAAGCTAGAAACAAGGGAAACAGTCATGAACAAGATTGAAGAAGAAGTGAGACAAACAAACTGCGAAACATGGAAATGTGCAGAAGAAATCTTGAGAAATAAAGCCATTGAAGAATGCCGAAAAAGCAAGAAGACAAAGCATATAGAAGGAGTTGAGATAATGAAGAATTAAATTCAAGCAGCACTTCGAAGGTGGAAAGAAGCAAAACGTAGAAATGAAGATGAAGAAACACAAACAGAAACAAAGATACAACATGTAGAATCTAGAGAGAACTATAAGAAGAAACTCAGAAGATAGGAAGAAAGAGTGATGGAATGAACTGGCAGATGCAGCAAAATTGCAAGTCAGATGGGAAATGTTGGTAAGATGTATACATTTTGAGTGAATTGCAGGAGGCATGAAAAACAAGGAAGCAAAATCATAATAGGAAGCAGCAACTGTGTTGCCAAAAAGCATGTTCATAAAACAACCGTGACACGAGCCAATGTGGAAACTCTGTAAATTGTGCACCAAAGCTAACATTTTAGCAATTCATTTGCGCACATAATTTGGAAAAATTGCGTACTTCAGTCAAATCTAATTAATAATATTTCATTCTCAGGTGCCAAATGAACTCCCCCCGCTCAGTTTTTTTCCAACCACCTGGACCTTATTAGAACCCACCGTTTCTTAGTTTCAAGGAAATTGACTTTTTTACTAACATTTTATTTGATGTCTTTGTTAGTACTAGTTACGCTCAGTTTTCATGGCAACATAGCATGTTTCTATATATATTTTAGCTTCATGCTTTAGTCTACCTATTTTTGTTCTTTCCATCGCTTTATAATCAATTAAAAGCTATTCCTGAGATTCCAACCCCTCCCGTTTCTTATGACCACCAGTTTTTTAAATGTTGGAATTTTTTCAGACCCCCTGTTTATTGGCACCCCTAGTTTATTCGGCAATTCAGAGCAATTGCAATATTTTCAATTGGGTGGGGGTGTAAGAAGTTATTGTCCTGCAAAACTGGACTAACATAAAAGAATAACATTGCAACAGTAGTAAACGGAGCAGGTTGTTGTTACCCCGGGAATAATGTACGGTAGAGCTGAATTGCACCGATTTGCAAAAAGCCCATAGTCCTCTCAAAATGGAAGCACGCAAGCTAACGATTGCATCATACATATCAGGAATATGTGCGGAAGTGGAGTGGGAGAAAGATAGGGGTCTGGAAAAATTTTTCAGGGCCACACCCTCTAGAACGTTGGAAGACGTCCTTTGGGACATGGGATAAAAGTTTTCATCATCCTTTGTCTCTGTACCCAGAAGGAAAACTGTCCTTTAACCCGGAGACGAAAGATGAACAAGCCTACGCTGACACTTCCTTTTGCTGTCCTATTCCTGTGATCCATTACTAGAAATCAGTACCCCGAAGGGAAGATGGTCTACTTCGGAATGTGCACTGAAATTCATATCCGAAAAGGCTCCCTGATATCACTATTGCCCTGCAGAGATTCAATGGCCATGCGAGTTGTGCTGTTTTATCCGTTGGGGGGAGGGTGTCACACCCACACACCCAAGGGAATTTACGCTCCTGCATACAAGGCCATAACAGACCATTTTCCTATCACTTCAGGTTTGAAACTAGGAATTGTCGAAGGCAAGCATCTAATCCATAGAAAAGAGCATACAAAAAATTAAGTGAAAGAATACATTACCGTGGAATGCTGTTTTTCACATTGATAGAGATTCATCGCTATTTTTATACATTGAAGAGAAAGACATAGGGGGGCAGGGTCGAAGCCCCTGGAAATTTATTGTATCGAACTTGTTTTATCTAAAAGAAAAAACCCTTTTTCTACAGAGAGGGCACTACAAAGAAGGCTACCTTCGTTCTTTTACTGAAGAGGACAGAAGGTTAGACCTACAAGACCGAAGTAGTTGTGCCTCTGACTTGTGGATTGCGTAATTACAAGAAAATATTCGAACATTTCAAAAATTTGAACGTTTTAATATCTCAAAAAAGCTTCAAATAAGTAGCCACGACCAACTAAAAACATCAAACAAGTCCTCTACACTAAAAATGACAGTCTTGCTTTTGTGTTTTATGGTGGAGTAGAACTTCTGAGAGTTTTGCATTTCTTGCCTTAGATCTGACAATTTTTGCATTGTTTATTTGAATGTCAAATGATCCTTTGACATTAGAAGGAAGTTTTTTTCGCTCTAGACATGGTTTCCAGACAGAAACAAAAAAAAGATGTTTACAATACAGAACTTTTCATGCCCGCCTGTGATTTCAATAGCTTGCGAGCGCAAAGGCTACTTTTCCTACAGAAAGACAAATAGCGCACCTAATGTTACTGCTTTGCGCGCGCGTCAGAGAAAATGCGCACCGAAGTGGGACACGAGTAGCAAATTGAGTAGACTTATGACTTTTGGGGAAATTTGTTCCGTGTACTCTATAGCCTTGCAAATATAGGTTTTGAAGTGTTTTGAAAGAAACAAGAAAGTGTTTTGGAAGACAATAGTAGTGAACTGCTCAAAAAGTTAAGAAAGCTCATTACTGGATTCTTGAAACCCTAAAAAGTCGAAAAGTTTACATGTATTTAAAGCTCAGGTTATCAGTGTACCAAAATGGTACTTTGGCTGTTCTTCAACGGCTTATCTTCAGAGCTTCTCTACTTATCCATATCGTGCTAACTTTCTTTTCTACTGCTAAAATTCACTAATGGCTTTACAAACAACTCTTCTTGTTGCTCAGCACCTACTCTCTCTTCACACTTCTCTTCGTATTGACCATATCTGTCATTGCTACCCTCTCATCAAGGTACACTCACGCGGTGCCTCAGCCATGGCACTGACAGTCATTTCATAGAATAACAGATATTCGAATAACAGATATTGGAGATGCAGCCAAGTAGTGATCACAAGGCAGTAACAACACTTTAGGGAAGGTTTCCTAGCTGGCCATGCCAATGTTTAAACCACGTAGCATAGCTTGGGTACGTTGATCTGAACTCAAATTTTATCCCTTAGAGACTTTCAAGGTTATATCTTATAATCACTCTAATATTTAAATTTTTAACTTTCAAAATGTGATCTTGTATTTACTTTATTTTAGCAATTTATCTTATATTAATTACTGCTTATATTTATTTCCGGCACATTTTTCTCCGTCTATAAACAAGGGCGGCTCCTAAACATAACTGTGAAGGGCTTGAAAGGCTTCAATAACAAAAACTATCTACTTTGCACTGTATGTTGCTATCATATACATGTTGTTTGTCAAAGGTACATTCGTCAACAACAGTTAAGTGAAAGAAAATAACACCATGAAAATCAAATCAAAGAGAATAAGATCTTTTGTATTGAATGGCGTCTATGGCATCAATTAACAGCAATAAGCACTTGATTCCTGAAAACATTATCAACTGTCCCTATTTTTCATATCATCTGTAGATTTTTTCCGCACAGCTATTAACAAACTGAAGAAATTCACAACTACAGTTAAATAACTATAATAGAATATAAAAGTGAAAACATGAAAATGTCGTGCAAACGAAAGCATCCTTTTATTTCATTTCTTATGTGATAATCATGAAAAATCTTTCAATATCGCTGTTCATAAATTTAACCACTGATCATTGTGGCCTTTCATAAACTATCCAAAATTGTCTCAAATTAACTTGTACAGAATGCCAAAAAACTCAAGCTGACACATTTGCACCAGAAAACCAACACAAGGTCAAATGGAAATTTTGCAACATTTTCCATGAAAACACCTACAACTGATGCACCTATTTTCACTTGAATTCATCACTTTTGATGCATTTCATCGATCACTATTGATGCATTTGATTCAACAGCACAAAAATACAACAATCATGTATTTTATGAACTTCACTCTTCAATGACTTAAAAATTTTACTACTTTGCGTCAATTGTGCATCATCAGCTCGATAAAGTTGGAGTTTATAACATCCAAAAGCACCAGAAGGAATTTTAGATAAACTCCAAACATAAACGATTAGCAGCAGTAAACTTCAAATCTTTTCTGCAGATTACAATGCCGCTCAGTATAGAGGTTATGAACATTCTTTATCACCACAAAGGTAGATTTAAGTTGTGAAAACAGCAACCTTAGAAACATATGATGTAGTTTGCAAAATGTCTAATCAGCCTCCTTAACGCAGTAGGCGCATGTAGGACTATGACTTCGATCAGTTTTAAGAATTAAATCTCACAGAATGAAAAGCGTTCACTTTACTAAAATTTGATTTTTACGTTATTTCATTTTCACCTCTATGCTTCTGATTACTTGTATTACATAGCAATTTGGGTGGCTTGGGAGTTTCTTTCATAAAAATTTCGGAATTTTCTTGTACAACACCATTATCTTCGACATGAAGGTTGTCATTCCGAGATGTCTTCAATATTTCACTATTACGATCTTCATGTGGCAAAACGTTCACCTGATTCAGCTGGTTATTTTCAGCATACACATCAATGGATGTGGGATCTTTACTTTCGTTGCATAATGAATCACCTTTTACCTCTATATCCACCGCCTCCAATTGTACTTCATGTTCGCTATCACTACCCGCTTCTATATCATCATAACAATGAGCATGATAGGCCTGTGAGGAGCATACAAGTTACTTTTAAGATATAATTATGTCCTATTTAACACTTTAATCTTTATCAAAAAAATTGGTAAAGCATGATTGCCAAGATCACTACTTTGTATAGCGCAACAATAAATAACAAATTAAAGGACACACATATAAATCATATACATCTTCTCTATAGCTATATATACTTCTACTTCAAACACAAGATATTGTTCTTTAGCTAACTGCTCACTTTAAGCCATTTGACTGTTACATCACATACCAGTCATATGACGATGACGACGTAATGCTAATAGGTGTGTTAGTGTAACTGATTAAGGGTTAGCGATTGGCTACTGCAATATCGATTCAGCCAAGGCCGTGTGTTTCTTTACAGAATTCTACAGCAACTAAACGGTTGATTTATAAGGAAGTTTACAAGAAAGCAAAACTCGACCACCCAAAAGAAATTTAGCCTATCAATCAGAGCATAAAGCATGGAATAAAAATTATCAATGTTTTCGGCATGACAGACAAAAATAATAATTACCATTCCATCTATTCTTGTAGCGTTGTTATACCTCCATTCTTCAAGTGACTCATCCCAGAACTGCTCAAAAGGCTCGCAACAGATGTTGCAAACCTCGAAACGAAAGAGAGATTCAGCAAATTATTCCCATACTATTGATTGAGTTCAAATATGTAATTAAGGTTGGTCTTCAGCAATGCTGACTTTCAAGAAACCTTTTGCGTAAAAACTTACAAAATTAACTTAAAATACAACAGTTGATATAATATTGCCGAATAGAATCTCACAAAAATTCAATGAAAAGAAGAAACTCCTATCTAATAGAACATCTATCAAAATTCTTATCTCTACTAATGAAGAAATTACACTATATTACAATTAAAAAATACAAACATTGAGACATCAAACTGTGTACCTCATCTTCCCTCAAAACTGAACAGCTTGTACTGTTTTCTGACGCTGCCGCATTCTGCATTTTTCGCTCCAACTCAAAAACAGAGCTTTTAGCTAGAAAAAAAATCAAATCATTTGTGACCTAAGGTAGTTGAATCATGCGAGAGAGCAAAAACTAGGATCAATTCTTGCGAACAATAGAAAATATTCTATATCAAACTCGATGAAGTGTTGACAATAGTCTGAAGTAATGATTACATTTAAAGGCAGAGAGCGACTCTATATAGGGGGGCATCTATAAGCAGCATAGGACAAATTGAACGTGTATTGGTAGAAAAGGACATGAAGTAAAGCAAACCAGCAAGAACAAATTGGAAATATAGTATTAAAATCAGCCCATGCTACCTTTCTCTTCATAATCAGTAGTATCATCCATACCCATCCATGTCTACAACATGCATACCATGAAAAATCAGGAATACGGATGAATAAACAATTACTATATGTACATACATGTTTATATATATATATACATATAAATAAATATATATATAAATATATATATATATA
>WIPJ01000251.1:159089-188868 GCA_018155075.1 Cassiopea andromeda
GAGAAAATTTAAGGGGTGGACCTCCAGCAAGAAGTAATTCTTCATTACATCATAAATGGGTCTCACAGACAAAGGATGGGATCCTTAAAGTCTCTCAAATTTGCAATCCACACATGATAGGCACTATTGCATGAAAGACCAGCTTACACATTTGAGAAGTGTACCAAAACTTTTTATCCATTGAGTCTGTCCACAAACAAAGATGGAAACCATTCTTAACCTCTCATCAGTTCTACATTTTTCATCAACATTAAGTTGCCATCCTGCAACACACTTTTCCATTTTTCTTTGCAAGTGAAACTAGTTCTAGTTTACCCCAAGGTGTATATGAAATATGGGAGGTATTTTGATGATAGTTTGAGCTGAAAATTGGAGGCTGTACTGTGCTTGTTGTAAAATAATGCAAATGTACATGAACAATGTAAAAAAATGCAAATAATGCACAAGAATGGGTATATGTGGTAATGTTAGCTTTCAAAGCTAAAACTGCCTATACACAGGTTTTTATGGCACCTCAGAGCTGTAATTTAAATCTAGAGGTTTAATTTTTTGTGAACACAACTTAAATTAAAGTCAATAAAATCTTGAAAACAAGAGATATGAAGTTAGCTTTCAAATATCTTTGAGAAACTGTGCCATTCACATGATTAAATCTTTTCTAAATGATATGCCACCAACAGTGGAATTGCTCATATATCACCTATAAATACAAAGCCCTGTTCCTGTGCATATTTCTGATATATATCAGGAATGTAAAGATATCCCTAATTTCATGAGAAAGAATAACAGCTACACAGCTAATCTCCTGAAATATATTCTAATACAATTGCCACATAAAATCATAACTTAGAAAGAAAGCAAAAAAGCATATTAAATTTTTTCCAGTACTCAAAGGATCAAAAAGTTATGAGTTTGTTGCCATTCAAATCAATTGGTGAAAAAATTAGAACTAGGTGAAGGGGAAAAATACATGCAAATCATAGGGAAAACAGTGAAAAACTAAAAGAACAATTACATGCAAAAACTCACCTTTTCAAACACATTTGTAAAAATCCCAATCATATGCTTTGAAATAATCTCAAAGAAATTCCCGCCAACATTTTTTAATATTGAATCAAGAAGGTAGAGTGATGGTAGCTTTATCTTCACAGTACTCTGAAACAGAAAAGACATTTTGTATAGAAGCAAGACATTATTTGATAGTTGCTATTAAAGAATGAACCAACTCTTGTTCTAATTACTACATCACATATGATTCTGGTTCTCTAATTTGAAAGATATGGTAACCAGCCCCCCTCATGAAAATCTAGGTTATTGAAAGTACAAATGAGATGTATTATGAGATTGAACTGTTGTCATATACACATTTAAGCTGTCCAGAGTTGTAAACAGTAGAATACGAAAAAGTTTAAGATCCTCCTGCACCAATGGTGCATAGGGCGTTTCCAGCAGCCCAAGGCCACACATCTGTGAATGCAGTGAAAGCTACAGTGGGGGGGGTGGGGCTGGTCTACTGGTAGCTCCATGTGTTTAACTTCCCCACTCCACTCTCATACATTAAGTGCCAGACGAGAAGGCATTGAGTACCATTTAAAAAAGTCTTTGGTATGACTTGGGCGGGGCTTGAGCCCATGATCTTCTGGCTGTGAAGCAGACGCTCCAATGACTCGGCCACCACTCTGGTAAAATGTAGAATACACTGAGCTAAAAATAGTTGGTAAAGAGTTGCCATACCCTATTAAAGCTGGACAGTCTAATGGGTGACATTGAGAAATAATAATATACTAGCCACCCTGTGCAAGAAAGCAATAAAATAATATAAGAACCTCAAGTATCCTTTCTTTGATAATGTCTACAATCCCATTTGCAAAATGTTGATTTTCTTCAGCAAGCATTGTCAGTACATTGATCAATGGCTTTGAATTACAATCTAAGTCGTCTAATGAAGATTTGTAATCAGCAAGTGCTGCCAACTCTGAGTCAGATGATGCCATTTTATAGATCAATTTTGAAGTGCTCCAAGAAACTAAAAGTTATATGACAAAGTAAATGCTACCAAACATAACACTCAATCTCTAAAGTCACATTGTGATTTTCTATTATCATTAAAATTAAGCTAAAAACACAATTATACCATTGTCTGTGTCATTCAAAGCATAAATTCTCTTTCTGAAGTTTGTCCAATGCAAATCAAAATGCCAGTATGGAAAGAAATTGATGCACACTAGACATGTTCAGTGCACAGACAGGTAAGTGGTGTGCAAAATTGGTGTTGAAAAGCTATTGGCCCATTCCATGTATAAGGAAAATGGGACTGAATTTTCAAATTTCACAGCATGAGTTAAAACCTATTTTTATTGGTTCTTCTACATCTCAAGTCTCAGAAAATAATGGGTACTATGCTTCTGTACTTGACTTTCATATTTCTGGGATACAGAAAGCAGGAACTGTTGTATCATTGTGGTTGTTGTTGTTGTAGTGATAACTGCTTTTGGGTATGATTTGAAGAAGTTGAGTTGTGTGCAAAACAATTTCAAGTACTTTGATACTTAACATGGTGGTGAGTACATTTTTGGACCCATTTTTTTCCACTCCTGGTGAGCTACCAATACCCTGGTGTTGATGGATTTGAATGTTCGACATATTTATGGTGGCGTCTGGTGCTTCCGAATATTCAGCTGATCACAAGAAATCACTGTCACTATACAGCCTAGGACGGGAAGGTCAGAGACTGGTCTATTCAGCAATTTCTGAGGCAGAAATTAGAGCTGCAGAGTATGATGAACTGCGGGAGTTGCTGGGAATACAATTTATGCCAAAATTTAATGTAATCACAGAACGATTTAGATTTAGGAAAAGAGAGCAGTTTCCTGATGAATCTGTTGATAATTACATTGCTGCTCTTCACCAAATAGTCACAACATGTGGACTTTAAAACAACGAAAGATGAAATCATTTGTGACCAATTCACTGAAAAGACAATACATCATAGAATTCGTGAGGAATTGTTATTGGAAACCTATTCCTTAGATCAAACCATTGAAAGTTCAAGGCAAATGGAAAACGGAATGAAGGAAGTGAAGTTGCTGTTGGCAGATAACATGGACAGAGAAGAATAAGTACAGGTTGTCAGCTCAGAAAATCCTTCAGGAAAACTTAATAAAAAATGCTTTTGCTGTGGACTAGAAGGTCACTTTGCAAAAAGTTCTATCTGCCCTGCTCTGAATGCAGTATGCAGGAAATGTAACAAAAAAGGACATTTTGAAATGGTATGCAGGTCTGACAGCCAAATCAGAGCAGTTTGTAAGTACAACACTAGGGGTGAGGAGCTTGATAAGGCTCCTTCGAA
This sequence comes from Cassiopea andromeda, assembly GCA_018155075.1. Classification (NCBI taxonomy): domain Eukaryota; kingdom Metazoa; phylum Cnidaria; class Scyphozoa; order Rhizostomeae; family Cassiopeidae; genus Cassiopea; species Cassiopea andromeda. The sequence goes on from WIPJ01000251.1 coordinate 162,439, forward strand.
TCACATTTTGAAAGTTGACGAACAAGACAGAAGTAAATCGTATCTCAATTGCAAAGTTCTTGTGAATGGTAAGCCCCTGTTCATGATCACATATACTGGAGCATCTGTTTCCATATTGAATAAAAAGCTTTATAACAAACATTTTCTGAATTCAAGCTGAAACCAGCTAGAGTAAATCTGGTAAATTATGACCATTCAAACTTGGAGGTTAAAGGGTGTTTCAATACTTCCCTTACTTACAATGACACAACTATGGATTGCAGCTTGTACGTAGCAAAAGGACCATCCTTGTTGGGGTTGGATGTTTTTCAAGCACTGGGTTTAAAAATAGAGTCAAAAGGAATACACATTGTTCAAATTGACAGTATTCAAGAATTATTACAAGAGTTTGCTCACTTATTTGAGGGAATTGGCTGTGCAAAAGGGTTTCAGCATTGTTGTGAACTTCTACCTAATGCAGTTCCAACAATTCATAAAGTAAGACTAGTGCCATTTGCTCATAATGAGGAACTTGCTCAGGAGATCGATGCATTACTGAATTGATACATTGGGAAGATTGGTACTGCAGACTGGATTAGCCCTACTGTTTTGACCAAACACAAAAATGGATAAATTTGTCATTCTGTGGATTTGAGATCCGTGAATCAAAATATAGTTCAGATGAGGTATCCACTTCCCAATATTGAGACATTGCTCACTACAGTAAAGAATGCTAACTATGTGACAAAGTTGGACTTGAAGTCAGCGTACCACCAGCTTCCGCTTCATGAGGATACAAAGAAATTGATGGCTTTTACAACTCCATTAGGAAACTTCAGGTTCTGTAGAAGGGCATTTGGCCTCAGTGATATGCCTGGTTCTTTTCAAAGAATGATGGATGTTATCCTAGCTGGTTGCAAAGGAGCATTGTGGTTTTATGATGATATAATAGTCATCAGTGCTATGAAACAGCAACATTTGCAACATTTAAGGGAAGTTTTCACACGGCCGTTGGAAAACGGATTGATTTTGACTAAGGAGAAATGTGTATTTTGTGCTGATGAGCTAGAGTGGCTGGGTGTTCAGATCTCAAGCAAAGGAATTTGAATGTTACCTGATAATATCAAGGCAATTAAAGAGATAAACAAGCCCAAGGATGTCACTGGGGTTAAGATCACTACTTGGGTTATTCAATCATTATGCTAGATTCTTGCCTGCAAAGTACTATGAGTTAATTTGGCCTATAAGAAAGCTAACAAGGAAAGATATGCCATGTCTTTGGGAAAAAGAACAGAAGATATGCTTACAAAAAATCAAAATGCAGATAGTATAGCCACCAGTTCTTGAGTTTTTCAATCCAAAAGCTGAAACTTTTGCAATGACAAATGCTTCTGATATTGGTCTTGGGGCAGAGCTTTCACAATGCCAAGATGATGGTACAGCTAAGCCAATTGCATTTGCATCAAGGACTCCTTCAAATGTAGAGAGAAAGTATAGCATTGGAGAGCTAGAAGCATTGGCTTGTATTTGGGCTTGTGAAAAATGGGATAGATACTTAATGGGAAAGTCATTTACACTCATTACAGATCATAGGTCTTTGGTGACTCTGCTCCAATCCTCTGAAGGTATACCATTACATTTAGCAAGATGGTCTGCATGAGCGTTGTGGTATAAATTCAGAGCAGTTTATAGAAGCTCATCCCAGAATGCCATTGCGGATGCTTTATCAAGGCTTCCAGTTTTGGAACCCAAAAGTAGTAAATCTATAAATGATGAAGCTGCAATTGGTAGCATTCTGTCTAAACCACTGGTGATTCTACCAGAGCAGCTTTTAATAGAAACAATTGCGGACCCCATACTTAAACAAGTGGTTAAAATTTTGCAAACTGGGTGGCCAGAGAAGAAAGAGATTTCAAAGGAACTTTCACCATACTTTCATGTTGAAGTGAACTTTATTTGTGGGGTAATCAGTGCATAGCAAGAGGGCCTAGGGCAGTAATACCAGCATCATTACAAGGAAAGGTGTTGCAACTGGCTCATGAAGACCATTTTGGAATAGTGAAATGCAAACAAAGAGTACAAGCGATTGCTTGGTGGGCCAAAGTAGATAAGCATTGTGAACACTTTGTACATGATTGTATTTCATGTGCCAATTCTGATAAATCAGCTTCTCAATCAACTGTTCCATTGAAACCTACTCCCTTTCCTAACATTCCTTGGGTGGAGTTGGGTATTGACATTGTTGGTCCAATTGAATGCACGCCAAGAGGCTTCAGGTTTGGCTGTGTTACATGATTTCTTGATGAAATGGCCAGAAGTTCTAGTGTCAGATAGTGTAGAGACAATGGTGATAAATGATCTTCTACAGAACTGATTTGCAACATGGGGAATTCTGGCAAAGATGGTATCTGACAATGAACCCCAATTCATAAGCAAAGAGTTTGAATTGTTTTTGAAAGTGCATGGAATTTAGCATAACTTAACACCAATATACAGTCCACAATCAAATGGAGCTGTGGAGCGACTCAACCAAGCTATCAAGAACTTGTTGCAAGTTGGAATAAAGGATGGGGCCTAATGGAAGGATAATTCATCTAATGTGCTACTTGCAATTCGTAGTACACCCCATAGCACAACAAAAGAGACACCATTCAGGATGATGACTGGAAGGGACATTAGACTAAAGTTGTCAACACTGCAACCTCCTAATTTACAAGAAAGAAAGTTGCATAGAACTGATAATGTTAGGAAAGCTGTTGAGCAGGTACAAAGGAAAAGCAAAAAGCGCTATGATGGAAAAGCTTCAGTTGAGAAGAACAGGTTTAAAGAAGGTGATCTTGTGCGCACCAAACTGCCATCACGCAAAAAGTTGGAGAGCCAATATTCAAAACCTATGCAGGTTAAAGGGGTTACGCAGTCCACCATTACAACTATGAATGGAAGAAAATGGCATTCAAATAGAGTTGTGCCATACGAGGAAAAAAATGTGCTTGAAAAAAATTATTCTATTCCATGGTTTCCAGAGGACAAGTTAAACAATGATGTTCAAAGTGTATGAAATGAATTAGAAGAAATCAGTGCAGCAAAAAATAGGCCAATTAGAACTAGGCACCCTCCGGAATAGTTAAGGGGCTATGTCATGGACAAAAACTAGGAGGAAACAACAGTAACTGTAATTGTATTGTTCAAGGATAGTCTGTATATGTTTGGTATCTTAAATCCAAGAGAGAATGTTGTATGGCTGTGGTTGTTGTTGTAATGATAATTACTTTTGGATATGACATGGAGAAGTTGAGTTGTGTGCAAAACGATTTTAAGTATTTTGATACTTAACAGGAACTTGTCTGAGAGAAGCAGATTGTGAAACATGTGATGAAGAACTGTAGCACAAGTGATGCTACTGCTTTGGTCTTGTTTCTTCTAAACTGCATTTCTCCAAAAAAAGTAGTGCAGTGTTGTTGGCAGGTCTTTTTTGAAAGCAGATAATGTATTGCCTTTTTGTTCATCTTGTGGGAAACCCTAGTTTGCTTGATATGACTGAGATTACTAAAAACTGCTGTTTCTTTTCATTGTCACAAGTATGATGTTTTTCTGACACACTCCTGCTAAGCAACTGTTGTGAAAAGTATCAAAATGATAATGCAAAAAAGTTGCAAAGATCCTGAATAAAGTCTGATAGGCGTTTTGCTAAACTTAAAATTAATGGTGGAATTTTATATTGTTTTAAAAGTAAAAATAGACTGCCAGTATGGGGACACACGTGACATGGAATGAGCCTATTACTCATTTGGCGCACACTGTAATTTCACAAGGCTACAAATCAAAATCATCAAGAATGAAATACACTTGCCTCCAAAAAGAATGGAAATGATGGGCCTAAATGCTCATTCAGCTTGACCTTTGATTGAGGCTGTCCAATTTTTGAAATAAATAGTAGCACAGATTTTGAAGCTGGCATGACCAAAAACAAAAATTTTGTAAACAAACCTTACTCTTTCTCAAAAATAATGCAAAACACACATAACTTGACTTTGTAAGTAGTTGATTGTAAAAAGCTCACAATGGTTAAAATTAAAGAATTGTCTCCTAAAGAGAGAGAGCTGCTATAAAGCATTTGAAGGAAGCAGGGCTATCCTATGCACAAATTGCACAGCAAGTTAGCTGTTCTAAATTTGCAGTATTCAAAGTGTACAAAGCATTTGAAAATACAGGTTCTATTGAAAAAAGGCACACATTTTTCCAACCGAAAAAGAGCTCAGATAGAGTAGAATGTGCCATTTGCTGAGCTGCTAGAACGTAAAGGTTCTCAGCCTTGCAAGATATAAAACAAAGTACTTCAAATATTTGCAACCTCTAAAACAATTTAATTGGAGGAGCCCTTCACAAACATGTCTTGTTTAATTGAAAAGGAAAGCAAAACCCTTGTTTTAATAAAAAATTTGGATTAAAATGCAGAGGCAGGCAAAGTTGCTTATGGAATGGGCTGTCTCTCACTGGGAAGACAACATTTTCTCAGATGAGAGTAGGTGTAGCTTTACAAATGACTCTTGTGTTCAAAGGGTATGGCAAACAAAAAGTGAAGCTGAAAAACCACTGTTTATCTGCCTGTAAATTCACTGTCTAATGGTATGGGGATTTGTTATTCCTAGTGGTGTCAGTTGCCTGGCAATTTGTGAGCTAAGTCTATATTCCAATTATTGCATTGAAATTTTAAAGAAAAAGCTAAAAGCAAGCATCAAAATGATTCATGGGCACCCATTTCATCCAATTATTTTTCAGCAAGACAATGCTCCTTGTCACTCATCACAAAGAACAATAAAATATCACTGCAATGATGAGGATATTTTATTGTTAACATGGCCTGCCCAAAGTCCAGACATAAATATAATTGAAAATATGTGGCAATTCATGAAAAATGCACTCTAACATGATCATCCAAAACAGAAGATCAGTTGATAAAAAATCATTTCAAATCTGGTACACAATTCCAAGATCCATGATACAACTCGCGACTGCACAGAATGAAAGCCATCACAAAATGTAAAGGCTACCCAACAAAATACTAATTGCAACTTACACATTGTGCACCATGAGTTCCAAGCATGTTTGATAGGTAATTTATGCCATGGTTAATGATTGGATTTAGAAACATTTGGCTAACAACACTTTCATTAACCAACTTTTCAGTTTGTTTTTCTGCCTCTTCAATAAATTCAAGCCACGTTTGCATGTTTTATAGGCCCACCGTTTCCATACCTTTTAGAGGTAAGTGTTTCTAATACAATGTTTGGTGCAGAATCTAAAAATGCAAGTTATTTTTTTCTAGATAGCACATGCATTTGCTTAATTCTACACTTTCACTGTAATCTCATAATTGAAAGTCACAAACATCATGCGTAAATCAGTAGAATCTCTTAATTCTTGATGTCTTTCTGTACTCCATAAAAGGAATGGTACCACACATCCAGCAATAGTCGGACACCATGCTTCATCACAGAGTCCCTGCAACGCACTGCACTTCACTGCACGCACAAAAACAATGCACTTCCATTATCAGAATGCAAGAAACAGGCATTTGCTGGATTTCACACTTTTACTATAGCACATTTCAACAGGTAAAAATTATCAGGGATGAAACGTGTCTGGCTCTATTAAATTCTTTGAGCTAGAAGTACAAGACTAAGAGAAACTTACAAATAACAATTTATGAAAACTCACCCCTTTGCAACGAACCAGTCAGCTAGCACTTGGCTATTCAATATGCAAGCAAATTCATGCTACTCAAAGCTGCCAATTTCCACTAACATAATGATCCATCATTACAGTTTGTCTTAGTGAGAGAGCTTCTTCTACCACCATTTTGTATACCAGAATGCAATGCGTGTTGCCTCACTTCCATATCCCTATACAAGCTTTGCTCTTTTTGGTTTTGTGCTCTACATGAAGTATTACAAGCTGCTGCTTGTTTAATGCTATTTCCGTTTTGCCTATCAAATGACGGAAAGAAGATGATACGCAGTGTTATCAAACCTCTTGCATGGCTTCCAGTAATTATAATAAATGCAATAATAGCCTGGTCATACTTTGCCTACATGGTTATCTTTGGGTTTGGTAAGTCCACAATAATTTCTCAGCAGAGCAACATCAAGCTCCTTTCAGTTGATACCTACCTAGCAACCGACATAGGTAGTTATATACCTTTGCTTGTAGAATTATTGGTACAATATGCTATTTGGCACACCATTCCCGTCAAACGTAGTTTAAATGTGAAGATAACAATAAAAAGTTTTGTGTGTAATCAGAAAGTTGCGATGGCAATCAAATGCTGATGTTGATATTTGAACTTGTGCTGTAGACTAAAATGTTATTGCTTGATATATAAACGTTCAACGTTTTAAATCAAAATGTTCAATGTTTGATATCAAAGTGCTATATGTTTGTTATCAGAAATTTTCTGTTTGATTTTAGAAGTGACATCAGTTTTGATATCAGAAATGACATCATTTTTTAAAATTAAATTCTTAGTCTCGCTTAAGTTGCTTGCAGTTTCTTTTACACAGCGACCTCAAGCTTGTGTCAAGTTGTGCTGCATTCGTCATCAGTTTAACTTTGGCTTCCAGTAATTTTTGGCTGGTTTGTTGGAGAGGCCTGTAGGAATGTCAAAGTCCCTGATATTTTTGACTTTCTAGAAGGAGAATCTTCATTTTAATTGTGGATGTACTTTTCAACATGATAAGAGAGTCCAGAAGAAATCACAGCTCCAGAGCTGTGAGCCAGAGGAATATTTCTTTAGTTTGTACCATTTTTTGAAGACGGCCCAGTGATTTTATAAAAAATGTGGCCTGAGAAAAGTCCAATTCATGCAAATGATGACATTTGGTTTTGGAAAATGGAGGGACAATTCCAAACCTAACAGCACATGTGTCTCTCATGGTGCATTTGATCATGACAGGTGGCACACAACTAGTGCATTCAAAAAAGAAAGCAATAATAGGAAATTTATTACATCATTGACAATTGTATAGTACTATCTGTGTGTTTTTCATGAGCTCAAAACTTTTACAGCTATCACACCACACTTGCATTATTCTTAACTACTGAGATAGAGGGATGTCAGTAGGCAGATGTGGCTTTAAGAGGAAGTTTGGGAAAAACTAATATTTGATGTTATAGAGAATGTTGTAAAACCCCATGATATAAGGTGTTTTTGTTCTCACTTGTGTACTTCTGCTGATATTCCCAGTTGTCTCTTGTCAAAATTGACCTTGTGCTACGCTGCCATTCTCAATTGCAAGACTGAAGTTGCTGTTGCACCGTCGTCATCACATACAAAAAGACATTGAATCATTTATTTTACCTATTTCTGTGACCTAAAGGCATGCCTGTGGTATAGCAAAGGCATAAATACATCAAAATAGAACTGCAAATATAAGTTTTGATTATTCTGAAAGTTACTTGTGTTCCAAATGGCTGAATATAACAAGGGGACATCAAAATAGAGTGATGGTGAAGTTAGGGAATTGGAAGAAACAGAAGTGCCTGACGGATTAAAGCCATTTTATTTAAATGAAAACTACATAGTACTTTCAGCTTTGGAAAGTTGATCTTATGACAGAATCGGGAAGTTTCACTGGCAGTGAAACTGAAAGAGAAGGAATTGCCCATATTAACTAGTTTGAAAATGGAAAGAAATGTTGCCCAATGGAAATTTATACAGAAAGTTTTGACTGTCAAGGTACAATTGAGAATCCTGAGCATTTGCTTAGTTAATATTCCGACTGATAATTATTTTCAACACAAGATTTTGAGTTTTCTCCAAATATGGATCCAAAGTGGTTCATTACCAGTGGCAGTCCTAAGGGGGCTATGCCCCCAGAATTTTTCTTGGCCCCTTTGTTAGCCTGCTACTTTTCTGGAATGTTATAAAATTTTGAATTTCAACTATGCTGTTTACTGCAAATACTCACAACTTTGGAAGGTGAACAAAGAATGAACATGATACTTCTGGACTGCTACTGTACTTTGACTTATACAAAACATCTCTCCAGCCTGCTTTGCGTCTTCTGACATTACATTTACGCATCAACTAGTAGTAACTTTTCCAAATGTTGATGGAAATATTGCATTTCTATTTCTGTTATATTATCATGCTGTACTCTTATTTCTGTCACTTTGCCTGCTCTCCTTCACTTTTGCTCTTTCATTTACACAGCTTTTTCGTGTATGAAGGGCCAATCTCTGTGCTCAAAAAGGTTGTTTTCTTATGGCGAAAAGGGCATGGTCAAAAAACTTTTCTGAGATTGAAGCCCCCAGATCCACTTTCTTTTGCCTCATGCCTAGTGGCCATGGCCCCCCAACATTTTTCAAACAAGCCTAGAATTTGGGCATAACTCTAACATTTGAAAAATTTGCTTAAATCATCATAGGAAGGTCATAAACTCTAGAATGAGTTATCTATTATTGTGAAATAATATTCCTTACTATTATTTACATTTCTTATCTCATTCATTTGACCTTAATTAACCAAATACTCCTGTTTCCACAAATCTGGGATCTGAGCCCACTGTAGAAGGGTTTAGAAATGATTGCAGTGTGTGTTTTGGAAGGGTTTGGGATGGTATGAAGTTTACACCAGAATTATTTAATTTTCGCTACATTTGATTGCTAATGGCTACTTAATGCTAACAAGCTAACAGTAAATATGCATAGCCTATCTTTAGTTTCTAAGATGTTATAGAGTTTATAAAGTATATAGGTGAAGTTCTTAGGAGAACTCTGCATAGTCAGCAGAAGCAAGTATCTCCGTTCCATGTCTTTATTATTTGTTTGAATTCAGAGAGAATGTGACTTAATTTAAACTTTTTAATTTCATATGGCAGAATCAAATGCAATAGACAACCTCTTTATTGAGTACTATTTACTATGCCACCTATTGTAGTCTTTACTTTTAGCAATAGCAAGTGCTGTTGTTAGGTCCATACATTATAATAAGTATTCTCATTGTGAAATATTTCCAATGAATGGAAATATTATAATGTAGATATTGTCAGCAGGGGTGTGCTGAAGTGGGGGGCACGGGGTATCACACCCCCACTTTTTGCCAAAGTTGTTGGTAATCATTTGGCTTATGGGTAGTTTTTGGCTTGTTGCTAAGGACTGGTTTTTTGGTAATGGCTTGTCAGTAATTCTGGGAGATTTAGTAGCCTATTGTAAAATTCTTCTGCTATACCCCCACTCACAATTCCTTCAGCATGCCACAGATTATCAGGCTTGTATGTGTCAAGTCTAGCTTCAATTTTCTTACCATAATTTGCTTCTGCTAATTCTTTCCAGGTACAGTTTCCAGCATCCCGGAACGAAGTATGTTTATGTTTTTACCTATCTCTCCTGCTCCTGTAGAAAGATCAGCATTTAGCTAGTGGTAAATTAAATTTCAAGAGATCTTATCTTATCAAATTATCTTTATCAAACGTGGTTATTACTTCCAAATTTTTGCTTTTCTTTTTCAGTTGTGTACCTTGCTCTCTATAATCCAATTTTCTTCATCTTTATGGTATCATATTGGAAGACCATAATGTGCAACCCAGGAAATGTTCCACATCAGGCATGTTTAGTATTGTGTCTCTTCACTATTATATTTTCATTATAGTTTTATGGCATATAGTTGTGAAATGTTCCATGCTTTTTCTTATTCTAGCTCATGCTAGCCAGGAACACTAATACTGGGATTAGATTAACAATGATAGTGCACACTAGGCATTGAATATGGACCTTTGGAAGAATTGCTTTATTAAGCCCAAGCTATGACATAATGACTTCGTTCTGATAAATATGGTGTATTTAAATAAGAGAATAATCCTTTTCATGTATTATGTCAAAACATGTTAGAAGTTTGGGGGCCATGAGGTTTCAAATATAGTGGAAGTTGAATACTTAGCCAAAAAGTTTCTTCGCTAAACTATGCATGCAGGAACAAAACTTGAGGGAGGTCACCCCCAGCCTTGAAAATTTTGCATTTCAAAAATGGTATTATGGTGTATTTTTGCAAGGCAACTTTCTTGGCCCAGCTCTACTGACTAAGCGTACTTTCACCATTTGAAGAAATAAAAGTAATTCAGTAACTACTGTTACTGAAGAAATGATCATAGAAAACACTGTAGCCAACTCGCTGGTTATAGATCTCATTTTCTGGGGAGTGCCAGTGTAAAGCCTCTGGCACTCCCCAGACTTGTATTAAGTTATATCCCTGCCTGCATGTTTCAGTTTATGGTTTACAATTTTAGCATAAGAATGATATTTCAACTACAATGATACACATTTTGTATACATGTGTCTAGCACCTTGCCTAGATGATTGAGTATAGGAAATAAGTACTCAACTTCCCCCCAGGCCTTAGGCTCGATTGCTTCCACAGTGCCTACTCAGATATCATGATCTACCCTGTTTGATAATGCATGACTTATTCTTGCAGGACAGCTTGTGGGTTCATATCAAACTAGTGGTTCCGCATGCCTCTTGACACTGAAAACTGCTCTTCTGCTAAATGTTAGCATTAGACAACTTCCTGATCATTTACTAGTGCTCACTAGTGCTCATGCTATAAATGAGCAGGGGTGGATCCAGCAGAAATTGTGACTGCTGCCCAAGGGTGGGGTCATAAAAGGGCATAGTTAGAAAAGCAGAGAGAGGAGAAGGTGGAGAAGTGGAGATCTATAAGCTTTTTTGAAGATAGGTAAGCAGGCTGCAGAGTTGGGACTTAAAATGTTGCCAAATAATGACACATAAATCAGTGAAAAAATTACGTTCCTTGCATGCATAAAATTTTTGCTCTGCTTCAAATGCATTAAACTGATATACAATACATTTTACAATCTCAATGTCGTAGAGTCCTTTCCTCCTAGAGAACTTGGTAAATAAGGCCTCTTGAATAAACCCCCACCTAAGAGATCATTTTGGCAAGTAAGCCCCCATTGAACAAAACCCCATGGGGGCCTTATTCCAGGGAAACATAATTGCAAAATAATATCTTATTTCAAGAATACTCTCACAGAACAATTGTTATACAGTTTTACTTCCTTTGACTGTAGATAAAGAAGCAGAAGCAAATGTGACTTTCATGAGGATAATAAAGAAATGGAATGGTCTTTTTGGATTTTTAAATTAGCTGATTAAGAAAATTATGTCATTTATTTGTCAACCTTTGAGGAAAAGGCCAAACTTTGAAATAAGGTGCTCAAATAAGCCTTCTCTCCTGAATAAGCCCCCATCACCCAAAATTTCATTTTTGCAAATAAACCCCCTGGAGCCTATGCGAGGATTTATGGTATTGTGACAAATTCAAGTTATACCATTACTCTCAACATTTGTGTTCAATATGCACATGCAGTGCTTTTGTAGGCCCAAGTGAAGCAGCAGCTCTTCCACAAGTACTAAGTGCAAGAGAAAAGTTTTTCCTGTCATTCAATTTTTCAAATGGTCTATGGAGCCGTTCAAAGTCATTTCCTGAAAGAACGAGAATAGTTGCGTTATTTCTCTGGCCCTCAATCCTGACAAAGATAATATCTTTGATCCCAATTACCACACATTGTAATCCCAAAAAGATCAGCGCATTTATTGCTCAAGTGTTTGATTGTGGCACAATCACCTCGTTCTACTGCACAATGTATTTTTGCTGCCTTGCCATTGTAATTTATGCCACACAATAGACCATGAAACAAAACAACAGGCTCAACAATAAAGTCTATTTGCCACACAATCGATAAGGAGAGTCACACAATCAGATACATTGTCTTTGAGCATCCCATATATGGAGATGGCAAGGAGACAATAAAAACATTATGTCATTGCGCTGTACCTCTACAAAGAGAGATTAATTGAAAACTTCAGCACCAATTACTTTACTACCTTTAAATAAAACATGTGTCAACTTCTACATTTACTTCTTGGTGAAGTGTGGGATAAAAAGATACAGGTCGAGAATTGCTGACTGCCTTACGAAAGTGTGTGCGATGTCCTGGATCCGCCATTGTAAATGAGCACTAGTGATGCTTTCATTTTCATTGGGTAGTGGTCTTTTTTCAAATCCCACTAGTGTTCCCACCAGAATTGAGTACTAGTAATAATTTGTTTTCATTGGATAGTAGGTACTCTTTCATTTTCCACTAGTTCCCCTGCCTGAATTGAGCACTAGTGTTAATCATATTTTCATGCTTGACTAGTGCTTCTGGTATGAAGTTTTCTTGAAATTGATCAACTTGATTGGTAGTTATGTAAATAATAGGACAAGAGAATTTAATGAAACACTTGGACACAAAGCACTTTCTGTCAAAGAACAGGAAAAGTAAACAGCAAGAGCCACTCAGCTTTCTCCTTCAATTAAATCATGTCAAAGTCACATAGAAGATCCTGACTGTTGCTCAAGCTACAATAATGCTAGTCTGCATCTGCCACTGTGAGGTGTACAACAAGCACTCAGAAACACAAAATTTGAGGAGAACAGCACACTTCCTTTGATTTCCATGTGTGTAGGTATATGGAAATGTGACTTCACAAGCTAGATGACAAGGCCTGCTTATAGGGAGTATCATATTTTACAATGTTCATTGTCTAATAGATGGGCAGGCAGGCAAGAACTAGTGATTATGATTTCTTTAGTATTTACAGATCTAGAGTTACCATCATTGTTATTTTAAATGAAAATGTAATAGGAAGCTTCTTTAGGACTTTATAGAGTGTTGTTTTTTGTAATGACCTTTCACATTTAAATTTAAAACTTTGCTCATTCTGCAGTTTTACTTATCACCAACTGATAAAGAACGATATGATGCAGCAGTAAGTTATATTTTTAGTTCAATTGTCCTTCCACATTTTAGATTATTCATGCAATGGTTGAGAATGTTTCAAGTAGGATGATCTTTGCTATAGAACATTGATTCTACATTTAATTTCAAGTTGTATTTCAGGCATTCTGCTCTCTTTGTTTGGTGCTTTGATAATATTGCCCTTACTTTGGAAATCTGCTGGACAATTCCATGCAAACCTCAGCCTCTAGATGAAAAATCAGAAATGGATGGCTGAACCAACAGAATCCTGTAGCTGAACCCAGCTATCAACCGTAACTTTATACAGGATTATGAGTTCAGTACAGTTGACCAGTGTTTCAAAGAAAAAATTGCAGGCTATTTTACATGAAATAATCCAACTTGAAAAGAAAAAAATTGAGCCTGATTTAGAGGAGAACTACTTTACCACAGTAATGCAGAAAAAATTGATTTTTGCAAATACAGCCATCAGAAATACTCTGCAGTGATTAAGCTTGAAATTATTTGAAATCTGGTCTTAAATTTTCATTGACATACTAGTGCCTTACATGAGAAAGTAAGAATCCCTGAACTCCTTGCTAGAACCATTGTGCAAATAATGTAATTATGTAAGGTGCACATCCATTACAGTGGAGTTGCCCTACTACATATGCATTTAAAGCCAAATTATAATTAAAATGTACTCTATAAGGATGAAAGAGTCTTCTTTACAGCATGGTCACATGTTAACATATGTTGATGCAGTCAGTTATTACTACTAGAATTGCTGTATCAATTTCTTTTCACATGCTAAAATAGCTTCTCTTAGTTTTCTTGATGCCCTTAGAGTACATAAAATTAATTGTTAATTTATTTTCTTGCAATTTTTTAGTATTTATTGGCTATCCAGTAATTCATAAAATAGTTTAAAGTAGTTTATGTGTAGAAATAGTAAAAGTTTGTCATTTGGTTGTTAGGCACCATTAGAATTACACTGTGTCAGCAAGCACATATCTGAGATAGAATGTGCCTTCAGATAAAAGTAGAATATAACAGATTGTCAGATACCAGATTGGATTAAAAGTGCAGATAGAAACTTAAGTTTACTCTTTGTTCCTATGGGCAGAGCTCATGCTAATGAGTGTGTTCTGTTGACTACATTTGGCAACATGCTCATATTAGTTCCTTTTATGTACTTTTTTCACAGGAAAACCAGCAAGCTGTAGTTGATGAACTAGCAAGAAACCTGCCCATCATTACAAGATCAGTAACTGGAGGTTCTGTTATTTTCCTTTGTATACAATGCTTAATGATATCTAGTTGTGGCACCAGTGAAGAAATACTGGGGGGGGCAGTGCTGCCAAAGTCCTGAAAGTGAGTTATGCCAAAGCATTTTAATGGACAGCCTCTATTGTGTTGGCTAGAAAACTAAAAAAGAGGTCACAGAGATTATGAAAATGCCCACAGCTCATAGAGGCTTAGGTAATGATGGGGACTTGGTAAAATTATAGGGGGCTACATCTCAAGCCCCCTTGTAGCCACATCCATGATGATATTCATCAGAAATAATTTATTGTTGTTATTTGTATATTTTATGAAACATTTGCAATGTTGTGTCCCATTTCATTAAGAAACAAACTATAGTTCTCTTTTTTGTTGTTTGTTTGCTTGCAAATGCTAGATTTATGCAGATATTGTTCACCATTTGATGTTGCATTAAATTATTTTAAAATTGATTCCATTTATCACTTTTGATGACAGGTCATAGGTTTTGTGAAATTTGTCAGCTGATTAAGCCTGATCGTTGCCATCATTGCTCAATGTGTGATAGGTATTATTTACTTTTTTTATCACATAGAACTTGACTTGTGAGAAGATTAGATTCATATCAATATTGCTTGCTTTGATGTTATGAATATTCAAAATTTCCAAAGCTCAAAAATCCTGCTACATAGGGGAGAACAGATTCAGTCCATGCCCAGAAGAGAATTGTATAGGAGAGGCAATTTTCATGTGTGCCTGTCTGCATGAGTGATAGCTGTTAGTTATCTAGAATTACACACATGGTGCAAAATCTGTATATCAAAAATATGAAATATTTAGTAATTGGTATGTACAATTGCATGTTGCACAGTGATGCTGGTATATGGAATTTGTCACCATGCAGTTGTTTTTATGCATGTGTTTGCATGGTCCTTTGTGATTGTATGTTTTCCCAAGCAAGGACTGCAGATTGTAATTCATAAGCATGTTAGTGTGTTTTGTCATGTTAGGATGACTATTTAGTAGTATTATGCAGCTAGCAGCTGTAGAATCATCTCTGTGCAGGCATGCCTGGTGCATTTGTAGCTTTTTTATCATGGGAATTATGATTGACCTTAAATGACTGAAGAGCAACAAGCTGCAAAATGTGCCCTTTTTAACAAAGTAGTTCCCTATGATTACAAAGATTTATTAACGATATGACAACAAAGTCATAACTTAGCTACTTTGTAGATAGGTTTTGTCTCATAGCCCATCTCTATGCAGGTGTCCCTGTGAATGTTTTTACAATTTGTTTTGCTATCATGACTCTCAGTCCTTGATTTGGTATTGTCTGTATTTTTCAGCTGTATTTTGAAGATGGACCATCATTGCCCTTGGGTGAACAACTGTGTTGGATATGCAAATTACAAATATTTCTTTCTATTTTTGTTTCATGGTATCCTCTATACCATGTTTGTAGCAGTCACAACCTTCAAATACTTTCTAAAATTTTGGGAGGTAGGGATATCCTTTTGTTTAAATGCATTAAATTCAAATAGGATCAATCTTATTTTGTTTTGATTTAACAGTGCAGGCTTATTCAAATGGTAGCCCCCAAGACACATGTGGTATCCCCCCAAGACACAGGTAGCCTGGGTGCCATCACCCAGTGGCTCAGATGATGCTCCAGTCAGAAAGAAGAAGCACCAGTCAACAGTCCTCAGAACATAAGCTCAAAATAGCCCATTAGAAAAAGATTGTAGTACTTATAATGTCTTTTGTGCTAGAGCCCTGTTTAGTTCAGGATCATTTGAATTTATGCATAACTATAAGCAGAAAGAGGAGTGCTTCTGGCTGCTGTAGTTGTGAAGCCCAGCCTACGCTCTTGGGTTTTAATTGTGGCCTGATTGAACACCTTGTTTAATTTTTTCTGTTTTCCAAGTATCATCCTTTTTGTAGTCGATTTAAAAATGCTATTAATGCCATGGAATCAAAATTTTTGTCATGATTGTAATAAGACTCTAGAACACGTGACAGATCATTACGTCATCTTTATCATGGTTGGTCAATGCGCTTGTTTTGCCCACCAAAAACCGCAGTTTTAGTGGGCAAAGAAAACGAATTTACTAATCATGATAAAGATGACATAATGGTCTGTTATGTG
The DNA here is from genome assembly GCA_018155075.1 of Cassiopea andromeda. Taxonomy (NCBI): domain Eukaryota; kingdom Metazoa; phylum Cnidaria; class Scyphozoa; order Rhizostomeae; family Cassiopeidae; genus Cassiopea; species Cassiopea andromeda. Next base: position 178,627 of record WIPJ01000251.1, read on the forward strand.
TTCTAGAGTCTTATTGTATCAAATATCTTATTTTACCAGGCAGGATCACCAAAGGCAGATAGCAGTTTACATATATTGTTCCTGTTCTTTATATCTGCTATGTTTTTTGTCAGTTTATGGTCATTGTTTGGTTATCATATTTACCTTATGCTATACAACCGAACAACTTTAGGTAAGTCTTATAATTGGCCACATTTCATTGTTTCACTTGATGTTGTGTCAAGCCTTTGTGGGAAGATTGTGATAGGACAACTTCAGAGGGTGGGATGGTGGTATTGTGGATTACAAATTTTTTGTAGGATTCATCCTTCCTTCGCCATTGTAAGCATATTTTTCCAGTTTCCAGCAAATGCACCCTTGAAATCTCTCACCTTTGAATATAACAACTAGCCAGAGCTCTGTGAAAGAAACAATACAAAACACATGTACACTCACATACATCTAGAAAAAGTTATTAACATTTTCTCGATCTACAGATAATTTTACTTTAAAGTGGGTGATTTATTATTTGTGAGCAATGTTTTGTGCAAAACTTACACCAAATTATTGTCACCTATTTTCTCCCATCAAGTTCCTCAACTTGATGTCCATTAGCAGATATCTTCCCCAATGTTTTAAAGGTTTTAAGTTCTTTTGAAATACCTTTTTCTTTTTAGCTATAATTTTGATGTGTGAAAAACTAGCTCAAAAACGATTTTCACATGTATATATAGATACCTGTGGCCAAGTCGACAATAGATTAACGTTTATATTCTTATTATCTATATTGCCATATTTAAAATTGGTATTTGCAATAACAATGAATGTTAATTAAAGCCAACTATTTGCAATGCAAAAAGGAAAACCAAAAACTATAAACTGCAAAATATTATAAACTATTATTCAAAAGCTAGCGGCAAGACTTGCAGTTACATTCTTTTCCAGATCAGTTGTTGACCTTATTTTTGAATGCGAGAATTGTTGGTTCATTTTTGATACCGCCATCCAAGCATTCCATAGGAAACTCCCTCTAAAAGACTTAGTCCAAGACCTGTGGGCCTTATTTTTGGTAAATTGCAAAGGTTGTTTATCTTTAGATTATGCCTTATATGTTTCTTTTTAATGACATTGATAAACAAGCGATGGACTTAGATGATTCCTTGAATTTAATTTGTGAACTTGGCAAATATGTTGCTAGTAACTATTTACCTAATGCAGTAAGGTATTAAAAAATAGCAAAATAAGTAAACTATGAGCATCGAATTTATCGTTAACACCCGCAGAACTAGCAATGAAAACTTGCCACTTCAGAGTAAGTAATTAAGGTGTGCGATATTTAACGCGTGTGCCAGCACATGCACGTTCGATCGCACTCCTGCATGTCCTGCTTTCCTGCATGTCCTGCTTCTTTTGTGCGGGCTTCGATAGAATTCAGGCAAGAAAGTGAATAGATCTGCTACCAGTAGGTTTAGAATGATGAGAATAAACATCGCATTCTGTTTGTTTCATAGAGTCTTTCCGTGCCCCAATTTTTGGCAGTGGTCCAGATAAGGATGGTTTCAATCTGGGTAAACTGAATAATTTTCGACAAGTTTTTGGCACAAATAAGTGGCTCTGGTTTGTCCCAGTTAACACTACGTAAGTTAACTTTAGCATCGATATCATGTTGTGCTAGAAGTCCATCCGAATATTTGTTTACTTTAAATATATCTTCACACAAATCATTTTAATGTGATTGATAATCTACTATATCTGAATTAATGCATGTTTTTATGCATCTATGCAATAGCATTAAGCATAACATTAATATACAATGGCAATATTTTCATGCTGCTGTCCTCATTCACAGGCATTTTCTGGTTAATTGCTGCAAGTTTTATGGCTAGTAGCAATTTTCTGTTGAATAGATAAGTTTTGCTCCTGAAACCCTGCTTCCCTTTGTAAAAGAGATGGATTAAGTACAAGATGATTTTTCTTTGTTGGGAGTCTATCATTTGCTCATAATGTAAAACGGGGCAGCATAGTAGTGGCTGAACAGGTCAATTTAAGAATAATATTGAACTGACAGCAAATTTTTTGACAGCAAGGAACGATATGTTAAAGAGGGGCTAACTATTTTGTATTCTAGACTTGGCAATGGATATGAATTTCCCTCTCATGTACAAAGTGAACTTGAGGTCTAAAATTGGTAATAAATCTTTATATGTTACTAAGAACTGTCTTGCTAATCACATATTGGGTGAAATGGTGCGAACCTGGGTTTCAAACTATATAGACATTGAAGCTTTATAGGAACAAAAACTGCAGCTTTCATCTGTTTCTTATGTTAGTGGCTTTTTGCATTATTTGAGCAAGTCTGGATATCTAGACTAGGTCACTTGAGTGAGGTCCAGAAGTGCGATAGATTGCTTTGTAAGAAGGCATTGTGATGATTGCCAGCCTTTCATTGGCATTACCAGACCTGTCGGTTTCTAAGTAAAGCGCTGTTTATTGGAATGATAGTTCACAATGCTGCAATGAGCCAGTTTGGCTTCTACAATAATCTCCGTTTTCTTTCCATCCTTGAGTGTTTTCAGCTCTTACGCAAAACCAGTGTTGAACACTGCAAAACCGCAAAACCGAAAACCTTCAGAAACCGGAAAATTTCAAAACCGAAAAACCGCACACAGAAACCGCAAATACCGACTTCTTGCAAAATCATTAAATTGAACAGAATTTTTTCAAATTTTGATACGTATGCAAGCCTGCCAAGGTACATCCAAAGAAAAGCGGGAAGAAATGGCACGCTGCACTTTTTTTGAACCAAATACAAGCTGTGATTCATGCTTTAGTTCCTGCCTATTGAACTATTTTTAGTTCAATGCTCGTACCATGGTGTCATTCTTGCCACTTCAAATGAGAAATTCCATTGCACATTGCGGAAAGGAAGGAATAGTGAACTAGTAGACGAAATCAATGAATAAGCAGCTTATTTGTTTGAAACTATGAAAGACGCCAAAAGTATTCAATTTGAAGTTATGATACAAGAATGGTTTTGGCAACTTATGAATGCTAGAATTTCGTCTGAAGATAATCATGCGTGAGGAATTCAGGACAAGGGGTAAAATACGGGAAATTTGGCTGGCTTTCGTATGCTAGAATACTCTTTACGTACATGAGTAAAAAAATGCGCAATTCAATAAATAGGGTACATGTCAGTGCAGAACATTATCTACCCAAGCGAAATCGAGATTGGAATTTATGTCCCTTATGCTTAAAACTGGCAATGAGATACTGGCCAAAGCATTTCGTCAAGTACTTATAGAGTGGATACTTGCTCTCAGCTGCCAAATAAACGTCTCCCCCGTTTATTAATTTTTAAATTTTTTTCCAGCCCCCCCGGACCTTATTAAGACCCCCGTTTATTAATGTTAGGGAAATTGACTTTTTCTACAAACCCCTCATTTCATTTCCTATATTTGTTAGTACTATTTACGCTCAAGTTTCATGGCAACATAGTGTACTGCAGTATATATTTAAGCTTTATGCTTTATGACAACCTGTTTTTGTTCGTTTCGTCCTTGTATGATCAGTTAAAGCCTTTTCTCAAATTCCGACCCCCTTTTCTTAAATTTTGGATTTTTTCCGACCTCCCTGTTTATTAGGCTCGTGAGAGTAGATGTGCCTTTGGCTATTTTAAAAGCTATAGTATTACTACAGTAGTTTTTCCTATTGTCCATAAATTCATTTAATACCATAAATCTTCCCAGAATTTCTAATCTCGCTTCCCGGAACATTTTAGTGTAATCTAAGAGCTTGGTCGAGAGCTTGATGACTTGATGAATCAGGTAGCCACCATTTGCTAGTTTTAGGGCCTGATTAAGCTGTAAAGTGAAAAGACGATTTATCACATGCTCTATGACCACTATTTTATCTGCGTTCTTGTGATTCACAATTTTTCTTTAATTCTGCCGATGTTTATTACACCTAGTTTACCCTCAGGAGTGCCTTGCTTGACCCGAGCAGGGCCAATTGACTTAAATATACAAATGTCAATTTCCAAACAATCCAAATACTCATTCCGAATGAACGACTGCAGATCTTCTTGTGATTACCAATCATTTTTATGCTTTGAAGTTTGTTTCTCTAAAAGACATTTTGCTGCTAGTATACACGTAGAAAACCAGCAACTTCTCATACAGCTACAGTACGTACCAGATATAGTATTTTGTGAAAACTGCAAAAACCGCAACACAAAACCGCAAAAACCGAAATTTTGAAAACCGCAGTCGGTGTTCAACTCTACGCATAACAAATGACCTAAGTCACTGTTACTGGCCTCCAAGTTTCACCTAGTTGAACCCCTAGTATACTGGTAAAAAGTGAAAGAAATTATTATGATGGATGACTGATTAGAAGCCAATAAAATTAATGATTAATGATGAAGGCATGTGGAAATTTCCAATTGTATTCAATGCCCTTTCTGTGCATAAATAAGTTTAGCGTAAATCTTTGCATTTGCCCCCCACCTCCAAATAAGCTCCCCTCGGATAAGCCCTTTCATAAGAAATAATTTTGGCAAGTAAGCTCCCCTTGAACGAACCCCAGTTGGACCTCATTCGAGGAAAGCACAATTGCAGAATAATATCTTGTTTCAAGAAAGCCCCCGGATGACAACAGCCATACAGTATTACTTTCCTTGACTGGAGACAAAAAGCAGAAAGAAACGTGACTTTCGTGATGATAATGAAGATATCATTGTTGACTAAAAAGTTTCGTTTGCAAAATAGCCTTATTGTTATTTTTTATTTTAGTTTATTGAGAAAATTAAGCCCTTTTTATGTGAGCCTTTTGAGGAAAATGCCAAACTTTGAAATAAGCCCCCTCGATAAGGCCCTATACTCAATTGCAAATTGTATGGGGCCATTCAGAAAAGGATTCTGGAAAAATAATTAGATTATAGGTCCCCTTGCCCCTTCACCCTGTATTTTCCGTTTTCAGAAACACTTTCCCTCTCCTCTGGCATCTACCTATTTAGAATATATACATTTAAATTAAATGCAAAAGCTTGAATAGAGATGTCTTGTGTCAAAACGCTGAAAACCTGAGCTTCTGGATTCCTCGAACACCTTAATATGTCCAAATGCATACTAATTCAAGAAACCCACTCCCCCTTCTCATCTCAAAAGTCCCTTGTGAATGGCCCCCGTTGACTTTGTTTGTTTTCCGTTCAGTGCTTCTCCAAGTAACAGTTGACTAATGCCCTTCGCAGAGGAAAGAAGACATGACGTTGAGCAGAAAAGTAAATTGAATATTGAATGCCAGCAGGTTTCATAGAATTTGTGAATTTTTGCGAACTATAGTAGAAAAGATTATAGAAAAGGAGAGCTAGCATCATCAGCTAAAGGGAGTTAAGAACTTGGCCTTACAGCCAGGTTTAGCCAGTGCATTTTTTTAAAATGGTCACTATTGGGCCATTGCTTTAGTGCAGGTGTCGGAAACCTTTTTGGCTGAGAGATCTATGAAAGCCTCATATTTAAAATGGGTTTCCATGTGAGCCGTACAATTAAACATTGGCATCATATGGGACCACAAAATCTTCTGATTCAGCACTGACTTGGTTAATTGGGCTATGTGATAACTGAAGACGACACCAGTGGTAACTTTGGAAAGCCATTCTGGGAGGTATTCGATGTTTTGCAATGCTTTGAAGAAAGTCTGATAAGATTTATCTGCAAGCCAGAGAGGCAGATGCAGTCTTAGAAAGAGCGACATCTGGCTAGCAAGCCATTGGTTCCCGACCGCTGCTTCAGTGAATAAATGCAAAATTTTGTGTTTTTGACTCAATAGTTTACACTCCTTCCAGCTTGTTTAATAGCAAAGACAATAATGGCTTTCTTGATATCCATTTATGTTGCTTAGGAGAGCAAGAGTTATAAAGACAGTTTTGCTGCAAATGATTCGGAGACTTCATATGGGTGTGTCCCAGTACTCGAATTGCCTTAAAAGATGCACTGAGCTTAAGAGAGGGTGGTCGGCATGGCCCTGCCAATTACAGCTTTCTTCATGCTAAATCTGCACCTGAGCTATCGCCAAACAACATTGAATGTCATAGATTTACAAGATAAAGGAACGAACATTTCATGCACAAAGTGTTCCTGGGATTTAAAACTGGACACTGGAAGCAGTGGATAAAAATTTGGTAACTTGAGCATTTCATCATCATCAAACTAGAATAGCTGCAGAAGAAGAAGTTCAACAGGAAGCTTATGTTAAATGCTTTGTGTGCGAAGAATTCGAGGAAGATGCTAAGTGTTTAGCAACTGCAATGCCGTTATTTCACCAAAGATTTGTTGTGATAGCAAAAAGTCTCTTTGGATTAAAGTACCAAGGCAAGAAATTCAGTTGTTGTGCATGGACTTACATGGTTGACGTTGCAGAGCAATGTAAACAAAGCAACAATACAAATAATATCCTTACAAAGCCTGGTTTCCATATAGCCAAAAGATGCCGTAAGGTGCCGGTGCCACTTGCTTGTACCTTGGGTAACGGCATTTAGAATTATATGGAAACCACTTTTCAAAGTGCCTGTACCGTTGGTTACGGCAGCCTCAACCATCTCAAATTATATCGAAACCACTTCAGCAAGTGGCGCCGGCAGTCGTAGCCATCATTATTGAGGTGCCGCAACCAGCCTGAAAAGTTGAATTAATTCAACTTTTCTTTATCCTTACGGCATGGTACCGGCTGCTGCAGCCACAGAAAATTATATGGAAACGCTCTGCTTGCCGGTAACCATGTATACAGTAGCTGCTATTGACAGTGAATAGTCTTGTTCTAATTCGTGAATTATAATTAGGTTCCCAAGTTTTTTCTTGAGAAATAGGCTTGCAAGGTTTGCACTTGATTGGCTTGCAACAACAAAGGAGAACAATAACTAACTCGGTTCTGCATAGATACCGGCATAGTTACCGGCAAGCAGAGCGTTACCATATAATTTTCTGTGGCTGCGGCAGCCAGTACCATGCCGTAAGGATAGAGAAAAGTTGAAATAATTCAACTTTTCAGGCTGGTTGCGGCACCTCAATTATCATGGCTACGGCTGCCGGCGCCACTTGCTGAAGTGGTTTCGATATAATTTGACATGGTTGAGGCTGCCGTAACCAACGGTACAGGCACTTTGAAAAGTGGTTTCCATATAATTCTAAATGTCGTTACCCATGCTACAGGCAAGTGGCAACTGCACCTTATGACATCTTACAGCTATATGGAAACCAGGCTTAAAGATACAATGCACACTTGCATAGGTTTCACTTCGGCAAAAGTTACTGCATTGAGATACAATGTACACTCCAGAAGTGCTTGGTAGAATTGAAAGACAAAGCCTTGAAAAGATTCTATCTGCATTTAAATTTAGATGAGGATCCTGGTGAGGGCATGCAGCAATGCAAAAATATGCACTTCGCACGATCAAATTATCAAAAATCCGAAATGGCTTGCCAACCCTTCCCAAATCTTACGAGTTGGTTGATCACCTTAGGTTAATCATCTTAGAATCCCACCATATTTGACAAATACAGCAAAGTCATCGAAAGATGCACTGTATTCAGCTTCATTTTCCGATTTATGAATGTTATGTTTAAGTCACAACAGTCAAAAGTCTTGGAATTTGAGCAAAATACACTAATGCAAAAATTCCAATATGATTTTGGATCAATGTGCGAATTGTTATGATCTATAGGAAAAATTGCAGAAATGAAATGCACGCCGTTGGTAGAGTAGTTGCCATAGAATTGTTTACTGTTGAATTGTTCACTGTTCTGGCGTGTTTGAATCAAGTGAGAAATCATTTTAATATTGTACTCCTCTGAAGGAAAAACGGTTTGATCGGTTCAGTCATAATGGAAACTTGGAGTAAGCAGAAGTGATTTAATCGGAGAAACTTCGATTAGACACAAGGAGTTTGGACAACTTTTGCTCTGTTTGGAACTGTTTTCGTTCCACTGTAGAAGACCAGTCTCAGGAGCTCCAAAATTGTGTCGCTGGAAGAGCCACCAGCACTTCTGTGATTGTTCTAGCTTTCCTATTTTGGAACTCCAAGCAGAGCAACGATGAAAAACGGTTTCACAATGCATTCTGCCAAAACACCAAAAATAGGGCTAAATGTGAAAGTGCATTTTATCTAAGGAGCTACCATTTCAGAAGAATTGTAAATGATTTAGTGAATGACTAAGTGAATGTGTTCACATTAATGTTTGTGGAGGGCTATATTTGTGTCCAGACGCGGGTGGGTTGAATTAGGTGGGGTAATAAGACCCCCAAAATTGTGTGTACATCCTTGATGGATAACCTTTTAATGAGCTCTCCTATCTCGTAAATGGTGTAGCTACAAAATGCACATTTTTTCATTCTATGTGTTTATTATCACAACTCTATTATATTGTTTTCTTTTGTTTAATCATCTCATCCCAACTTTCATCTCGAACTTTCATGCATACGAGATGTTCACCTTATGGAAAACCTTATCTTTTTCTTATAGTTCTGGAAACGGCTATGTGTTTCCACTTGGCACATCACAATGTCCAGAAGCTGAGGGACTTTTGAACACATCTTTCGATAGGAATTTGCATATATGCTCTGAACAAGAGCATCTTCTCGGAAATGAGGGAAGTAGTCAAGTGCTTTGCTACAATGGGGTAATTGAAGAAGAAGGAGATATAGAAGAATGCTTTGACAGTCACGTGGAAAATGACAACAACATTAATTACTTCAGTCGGAAGTCTCAGGATCATGTTGCAATAAGCCTCAGTTCTGAACAGGCAAATATGCCGCTTCATTCTCTTTGAAAATGCAACAAATTGTAGGTCAAGTTTTATTGCGTGTGGATTTGAGTTATGGAAATCAGCGCACCATCCTGACTTTAGGGGTTTATGTTAATTTTCAGGCATCGTGTATGTTAGCAAGTTTGGAAATTACGATATGTACATTTGATTGGAAGCCGATCTTACGGCCCACTTGAATGGTAGGTTAGCCAAGCTGATTAGGTTAGGCAACCTGATTAGGTCAGGTGGGCTGACTAGATTAGGTAACAGGGTGTCCATTGTGGCTGCAAATACTGAAAATGAGCCTTTTTTCAGAATTTGTCTGGAAAAGCTGGGAAACTATAGGTTCTTCTCCTGCTTTTCCTGGAAAAGCTGGAATTGTATTTTTTGGCCTAATGATATTTAGCGGCATTTAGAGATGAAAAACAATCTTATCGAGAAGCAGGATTAAAGAAGATAAGATTGTTCAATATCACGTGGGACAGGCCTTTTTTTCAAAAAATCCACCCAGGATTGGAAGCTGTCCCAATGTTTTACCAGGATGTTTCATAGTTTCTTACCCTTAGGGTGTGGTTTATCGGAAGACATTGAATTTATATAGGTAATTTCAATTTATTGGAAATTTTAGGGTCACTCAATACTTTGACAATAGTCATACAGCATTTTCAATGGCTGGAATTTCATTTCAAATTTCATGGTATTACTGGAAAACAATTTTTTCCTACCCAAAAGACTGGAAAAAGGTGACTTTTTCGGAAACTTTGGCTGGGATTTCAACGTTAACTCAGTGGACACCCTGGGTTAGATTAGCGTTACGATAGGAATTGACGGATATAGGAGATAAATATTATTATTGGGGGTGTAGGATTATTAAGGGTGTTGGGCATCCACACGCATTGTATTCATGGATAATGAAGTCATGCCCATTTATCACTTTCATTATTGTCCTACAATGAACATGGGCTTTTTGTTGTATTTACGTTTTTGGATGGAAGTTTGATTTATACAATGAAATTAGTAAGTACAGGTTGTCCAGTCAGGATTGAATATGAAACGAAAGAAATTCGGAGTCTCAGTGGCCTGTAGAATACACAAGTGCATAGGTGCTTAAACCTCCTTCTCGCAATTTACTGGCTGCTTGTGGCTGAACAAATCCGGCTAGTGCTCAATCTTATCTCAATCTCAATTTTGTATTCTTTTTTAAGGAGGACCCCTCAAAAACCAGCTTTGCTGAAGGGCAACCCTCCTAAAACATGTAAATGAAATGAAAAGTGAATCATATGCAGGGATGGTACTACCAGGAGGGACGTAGCCCCCCACAATTTTACCGTTCCCCCATTAGCACCTAAAGTTCTATGCACTGTTGGCACTTTCATCCATGACCTTTTTTCAGTTTTTTAAGCCAATACGATAGGTTTTGTCCATTACTATTCTTTGACACCGCTCACTGTCAGCACTTAGG
>WIPJ01000251.1:189020-205862 GCA_018155075.1 Cassiopea andromeda
CAGCACTAGCCCCCCCCCCCCAGCATTGTTTCTCTGGCACCATCACTGATCATACGTTAGCATCAGAGTTGCAGAGCAATAGATATTCAAGCCCCCGTATCCTGTAAATTGCAGCAGTGGTGCAATAGTTTGTATTCTAGAAGCAACGTGGGGTCAGACTATCCATTACGTCCTCAATTTGCTCCAATTATCAGATAATGCGATGAGCTAATATTTAATAATATTTCATTTCATTGATTTTTGCTGCCATATATTGAAGTTCACTTCGTTATTACACGAGTAACATTTATAGCAGGGGTCACCAACCTTTTTGGGCTTCAAGGCCAACTCACTATACACCAACTATGCTGTAGCCACATGCTGGCACAATGGACCTCAATTTTCGATGCTGCTGTTCAGCTTAGGGGCTGTCGTGGGCAGGGGCGTAATTACCACACTTTCATTGGAGGGGTGTCATAAGTTTTTGCCCTGCAGAAGTGTATCTTGCCCTGCAAACAATTCATCCATAATATGATAGCAGATGTTAAACGAACACCATTGCAGTGGTAAGAAATATAAGACAGCGCCATGTGTACCAACGATGAAAATCCTCCTGTGATTGGCATCAAGATGTACTTTTTCCATCTAGAGCAGTGGTTTTGAACCTTTTTTGTAGAGCGGAACCCCAATGGTGCATTCCAGTGGCTAGAGGAACCCCTGTTCACATATTTGCACAGGAGAATTAAGATTTACTGTCGATTCTGAAAAATGAAAATTGGCTATTCCTTCTGATTTATCTGCAATGCTGCTCGGCGTGGCTACCACGCTCGAACTTATATTAAAGCTGTAATGTCCAACTTAAGCCACAATTACCCCTGGACTCTGCTGGCCGAACTCTAGGGTCCCGGCGGAATCCTGGCTAAAAACCGCTCAAATAGAACATCATGTTAGAGGTGTTATTACTGAATTGGCTGTACGCTAAGGTAGCACAAATAACAACCCCTTCCCCATCGCTTTCGGAGAGGAGGCATGCAGGCCATGTCATTGGATGAGACTGAAAAGGCCTGTAGTTACTGTTGAAGAGAAGCGAGAGGAAGATGGGAGTCTGGGCTCACGCCCTCTAAAACCTTGGAAAACGTCCCTTTGGAACGTGAGAGAACGTTGCTGTCTTCATTGATCTTTGTACGTAGAAAGCTGATCCTCTAACCTGGAAACGAAATAAGAGTATGTTGCCTTGACCCATCATTTTGTTGTTGTTTGCCTTTAGTCCCACCATAGTCCAACGCTAGAAACAAATTCTCATGCTAGTGTGCCGAAGAGAAAGGTAGTTCAAGTCAATGTGCACAGGAATTTATACGCGACACGACTCTTTGATATCATAACTAATCTAATTACCCAATTTCATCCATCCCCAGCACAGATCATTGACCTCTGACCATAAAGTGTCCCAATGATACTATAATGTTTATTTTCAGTATAGAAAATTGAACTGTAATAGGCCTTTGGCCTAAACAGAATTTATTTATGTATATGTACATTTAGAATATACAGCGTATTACTTTAGAAATATGTGTACTCTCCGGAAATCCTGGGGCAGGATTGGGTGGTAGCTGCAGCCGGTGGTTGGTGACCCCTGATTTATAGACTGAAGTTTCAATGAGGAGATCAAGTTGGGTGTTACTACCAACATGGAAAATGTGTAATCTTAGTTATATCTATTTAACGTGCACTTTTTAATCCAGCGGTCGCGGCGACGGGGGGGCCGGGGGGGCCTTGGCCCCCCACTTTTTGCTAAGATGAAATTTGCGCATTTGTATTTTACTGTCCTTCGTTAGTATGTATTTATAAATTTTTGTTCATAATTTGAGGTATAAAGGGCTATTTTTTTGGGGTATCAAAAGCTCTTTGGGACGCACAATTTTATCTGTCATCCAAGCATAGTGGGGCAGGTTTAAAATTTTATCGAATTTCTGGCCCCCCCACTCAAATACTCGCGCCGCGACCCCTGTAATCAAGTATGATACGTTGAGTAATTTTGTTTATATCTATTGTAATTAATTTTTTATATTTGTTTTGGTAGTATAAATGCATGGTCCCTTGCATACTAGCAATACTGAATTGGCTACCATGCTTAAACAGATAATGAAATGAAATATCTCAATTTACTTTTCTGGCTTCTTTGCGGACTGCAAATTTGCCTGCAGTAAATAAAGAAAGATCAATAATTGTTTATAAAGTCAATATTTTTTGCTTGAATACTGGCTTTGTCACTGAAGTCTATGCCCCGTCTGTAGTGTATAACAAGATAACACATTCCCTAACGGAAGATTCTAACCGAATGCGTCAAATAGCTTCTTGTCTACTTAAAAGATGGAATTATAAGCAAGCTGCTAAACATCTAAAGAAAACATGTAAAATGGGATTCAATTTATTTCCATTGAGCTGAATATCAAATTGCTGCTGCCAATCTACAAACTACCCAGTTAAGGCCTAGTGCTATTCAATGATCTAAATTGAGTGATAATATCTTAAACTCATGTGATCTCAACATGAAGCCTAAGCCCTCTTTACACAAAACTTTTTCACCTAGGTTGAACCCAGGTTGACCCCAACCCAAGTTTTATTTTTGCCGTGTAAATCGACTCAACCTGGGTTCACCCCAGGGTAAGAAAATCCTACTCGAGAGGTGGGTTGAACCCAGGTTCAACCTAGGTTGAGTGTCGTGTAAATCGAACTGGGGCGAACCTGGGTTAAGGCAATTTAGGGCGCATGCGCATATCGTTGTTTACTTCGTGAAAAGCACCATTTTCTGAACTTGTCTTATGTGGTGAACTGCGAATTTAATAGTTATCCAGAAAACTGAGTGAAAAGATGTTTTACTACCATTACTACTTCTTGAGCCACAACAATAGTCATCAAAACTGTACTTTTCATTGTACAATGGTCATCACTTATCATACTGTAAATTAAATCGGCAATGGCAAGCAAGGAAGTTAGGCGGATGCACTTGCAACAGCCGAAATGAGAAATAAAGCCAAGAATAAAACAATGCAATTTTGACGCTAATATGCTATGAGAGTATTACGCAAGATTCTAGTGTTTTCTTTACAAGATTTAGTTTAATAGAATGGATTCTCGGCTTTGTCCTTGCCATATATGTTGCATGTTCTGTTATTGATTGCTCGTTTTGTTTTGTATTGAACTTTCTCGACTTGATTTAAGAAGTGGTTGAGTCACAGATTCAGGACCGATCTTCTTTTAAAATTCTACACTACGATGGCCTACTTTCCTTCTAAGCAATTGAATCATACGCATGCGTATGCTGATAACTTAACCCTGGTTGACCCCAGGTTCGCTTTACACGATGACAATAGCTCCTGTCGTGTAAATTAAACGGAGTTGAACAAGAGTTGGGTTGAACCTGGGGTGAACCTGGGTTGAAGAGTGTCGTGTAAAGCGGGCACAAATGATCAAAAAGTGATTCCTCTACTTGAGGATTATAGTCTTAATAATTTAATTAGGAACCTACTTGCTATAAGACGTCGATGAGCCTCCCTATATCATACGAAAGGATTCAAATCTGAGGTCAATTTATAGACCAATAGCAATGGCCAATCTTTTAACTGCTTTCAGAAAATGTCATAGTACACAAGATGCGCTACTCAAAGTGATTGAATCTTGGCCCAAAAGCCTTGGTGCTTCAGGTACCGGTAGAACAGTATTAATGGATCTTTACAGGAGCTATCATTGCTTCATACACGATTTAATGATTGCTAAATTGGAGGCTTATGGTTTCGACAGGGATAGCCTCAAGCTCGTATATTATTTGAGAGGCCGCGAGCCATGCATACAGTTTCCTATATAATATTAAGATGGAAGTTCCTCAGGGGTCGGCTCTTGGATCAATGCTTTTCAACATTTCCATCAATGATCTGATCATAATTGCCTTGAAATCAGAATAATATGATTTGGCAGACAATAGCACAATATATACAATAGGTAATAACCTGGAAGAAATAATTAAATTGGAAGATGGCCTATGTATGACCTTACAATGGTACTTTGCAAGACATTTTGGTTTGTTGAATATGTGTCGTTATAAAGAATCTAGCAGTTCATTTATATGATACAATTCTGTCAAAATTTCTGTGAAAGATAACGTGGTGTATGAGGGTAGCGTGATTAAACTTTCAAAAGACTGCGACAAAAGTGCCTATTTCCTACATTTTTAACAAGGACTAACTAATATTTATAACAGTCGCTTTCCAACAGGACGATTATTGAGGGGTGTAGAATTATGAAGGATTTTGGCTTCACAACCTTCAGATGCCTTGATGATGAAATCATGTCCAATTTCTACAAATTTACTTTTTGTTCTAGAAACCAAAAGCAGCTTAAACTATTGAAAAACAATCCTAGTACTAAAACAACAGTTAAAGTTTTGAAGTTTACCGAATTGCTAGAAAACATTGCAGAATTTTATTAAGTAATAGATACCTCTTCCTAACCCCCCCCCGGCTAAATCCGTCTACGATTATTAATTTGGCCTACGTACTCAAAATTTAGATTTTGAGCAGGGTCAAAAAGAGAGGGTATCCTAACAGGCGTTTATTTGGAAAAGCCAATATCAATAAGGAAGAGAAGTATTTAATTTACATATCTACGATACAAACACAAGAATCAATGACTAAAAATAACAGAAATAAGGACGATATCGTTATCTTCATCCTTTCTAGATTATCGTTGTTGGAGAGGGGGCTAGAACAAGAAAGGGGGGTTACATAGAACTTCTATGGTAATTAAAAGTGATTCAAATGCAATTAAAGGTGTTTTATGATCCACCACTGACGAATACACTAGGCTGAAGTTGAATACGCAACATATGCATGGTCGTTTAAGGCGTCTATAGAAAGAAGCGAGAAATGAGCAAGATGATTTTTAAAATTATCCATTAAGTACTACCTATCTAAACTACCTATCTAATTGTTTCATAACCCAAAGTCCATCATTTAGGTAATGTATATTATCAACACCAATGCCTTTATTTTTTGCCAATCTGAAATGAAGAAATATATTGAAATTTGATAATAAACTTCAGCAGAAGAGAAACTTCGACATTACTCTTTTTGAAATCAACTGATATCTAACTAGCAATGCGATTCTCTTGATGACATATATTTAGGAGCCAGGATACATAAAGGAAGCATATGCCCACATTCCATATCTTCAAGTAAAGTCCTTCTTGCACTCCTTCCCAATGGCATAGTAAAAAAGCACCCTTGCTTCTGTGGCATGTATGCAAAATAGGCAATACTAGCTGGTGGCCTCTCCTACAATTCCAAAACTTACGATAAGAATGTGTCTCCCGCTAAATTATGCTTACTATAAGCGACGAGCAACTTGATAGTTTGTGGCACATCATTCAATTTGACTTTGACTGACACAGTACTTACTTCTTTCCATACCCTCTTCTATAAATGCTAGAGGATCGTTGCGGAGAACTGACTGTCTATCGTGGCCATTAATGCCAATATTTCACTCTCGGCATTTGTCGTTATTTTTCTTTCATTTTTTGGTCCTTATTTGTTTCTTTGCTTTTTGCTTATTTTTCTATTTTGTTCTTGATTTCTCTTTCATCTTAATCAAGGGTATTTTTTATTTAAAATGGGCCAATATAGACTGTGCAATTTCATACTAATGCAAAACCATAACTGAAAGAAAGTAATCATAAATGATAAGGATTACGTAATGATATTTGCAAATTTTACTATTTGCCATGACCTTCTGGCCCAGTAGCGGCTATTAGGGGGCAAAGTGCCCCCAGGTGCAATCAAGTCGGCAGATTCTCGGCAAAAGTAGTAGACCAAAGGCTAAATACACGCTTTTTTAAATAAATAAAAGACTTTTTGCCAGAACCTCCATTTAAATGTAAATTATTGTCTAATGGCAAACGCGCCTACTCAACAAATGTTAGGCTAATTCTAAAATAAGAGGAAAATTAAGCGTCCCTTCCCCCACTTTGATATTTCTTGAAAAACCACCACTGCTCTGCCCCCCTCTCTGAAAAACCGCCATTACTGTTACCATGTCGCATTCATCCGCTGCCAGAAATATCTAAACTATTGGCCGGACGAACTATCTTTGACAAACTGTTTTTCCCTGAGGGCTTTAGTAGGCGTATGACCGATTGCGCGTCTCGTGGCAAAATCTTGCATTGCGGTACGCGATACTCAGGCACGTGATTTATGGTAACAGTTTTTCATTCTATACATGTAATACACGTCCAAAAATGAAACAAAACTTGGGTTTTTTCGTAAAACATAAATTTGATGTAAAATATTGCTTAATTCGCCATTTAGGTTACAAAATTTCAAGACAAACATGGGTCTGCTTTGCAGTCACTTCAAAACTCAAATTTGAGAAAAACATTCAGATTCATTTTGCAATACTTCAAAAGTCAATAACACATTATCTCGTTGTTACCCCCTTTTCACAGTAACAGTAAGATATATGCTGAACAAATAACGAAACCTTGAAAACAAAAATAAAACAACATGAACAAATTAAAAGGGAAGTAACAAAAATGTTTTCTAGGAGTGAGACATGTTGTTAAGGCACATGTCTAGTTAATTATCAAGAACGGGGTGCGTGATGAAACGTGTTGAAACGTGCATATTTGCGAATGAAGAGCCTGATGGAAATAATGCATAAAACAGGATCTTGTATAAAATAGCATAAAACATAGGCAACTTACATATCTTCCGATGACATTTTCGTTAAGCCTATACAGACAGCATTTGCTTTGCCCTCTGCCATAATAGCCTTGGGAATGATTAAGGAGAGTATTCTGAACAGCACAGCTATTTGATGTCATTTCAAGGGTAATTAATAAGAGGATTTCAAGGGTAATTAACAAGAGGATATGATCTAAACAACAATAAAATCAAACAAAGTACACAACTATCATAAATCTTCAAACCAGCCCCTTGGGGCTTATATACTTCTTAGATTTTTGCATGGGGACTGGTTCAAGAAGAGGGCTTATTCATGGGAGGAGTTCAAAATTCATCTTTGCAGTTGGTCATATTCCAGCTGAAATATTGTTTAAAAGGATTTTTTAAAGAATGTATGATTGTTCATTGACTAATGATTGCTTTTTCTTTCACAATTCTCTAAAGTACTAATATAGTCTCAAAGAACAAAAGTCGCATGTCAAGGTGAGGGCTCATTCAAGAGTGGTAATGTATACAAGGAGAGTGCTTATTCAGTGGGCAATAAATTGATAATTAAATACAAAGCAATGTGGTTCATTTTAAGATTTTAATGCAGCATAACTAAGAGTTACTTTGCTATGCAATATTAAAAAGCAAAATCTGTTTTTCTTTCTGTATGCTAGAAGGTCATTTTATAATAATAACTGCTCTCCAATTAGGCGCAGAAGTATACTTTTATAGATACAAGTACAAAGTTGACACCAAAGTCCAATTGGATCATGGAGTAACAGGTCCTGGTCAAACAAATGGTAATACCCAAAGTAGAATACATTGTTTCATCTATCAATTCATTACTGGCAGCTTTAAAACAAAACAAACATCACAGAAAGGATACAACTATGGCATTTGCTTCAATTGGGTTCAATTTAGCACCAGGTGAAGTAAGACCAGGGCACATAATATTTGCACCACTAAGAATAAACTTGATTGCACCACTATCAACCTGCTGATGTGGTAACATGAATGGATCTGAAGACAAAACAGTAGAAAAATAAGAAAGCAATGAAAAGTGCTGGCAAACTTTAGTAAAAAGAACAATTTATATGTTGCATTAATACTTCAAAGCTTAGCTCATACATACACTCCAATGAAAAAAGCACTTCAATGGAAACCAGACATTACAACAAAAAATTTTCTGCATGTTGAAAACAATAAGAAATGAAAAAGTTATATTTTGAGAAAAGTGTTTGAAGCATAGTGTAATTATCAAGAATTCAAATTTTTGAGCAAATTGTCCATTAGCTTCCATTGTTTTGTCAATGTTTAGTTGAGTAGCCCTGGCTGAAGGAGGCTGCATACAAACATCTCACAATTTAAAGGCATACTGTTTGTATGAATCCTCATAGGATATTTGCCTAGCTGTTCAAAAATGCGTCAATTAGTTCATTGGTATTTGGAAGATTTCAATTGATCAAGTGAACTTCATTGCAGGTCAAAGATCTTGTTGCTACTTTTGCTGTTTGGCATGAAAGACTATCCTATTGAGATAAAAATGGAAAGCTTTATTGCCATACATTTTGCTGGCAACTTTAAGTGATATTTTACTGAGAATGTTCATATAATGATATATGCTGATTGAACCCTCATAAAGCACAATCATTCTGGTGCCATTAGAACAAGTAAATCCACATGCCAAGCTTTTTTAGAATGTCCACTTCATTTTATTTCTTAATGGAAACATGCTTTTGTTATATTCTAATCCTCCATGAGCTACAGCTTTGGTACATCTAACTTTTTTTCAATTTCCAAGCACGAATGTCTTGCTTCTTGCAAAAAAAACTATGGCCTGTTTCTCCACTTTGCTTAACTTTCTAGCTTTCACTATATTTCTTTAACCTTTTACTTTCCAAAAATTTTTTCAAACAATTCTGCTAAGGTTGTATGGTAATAGTTACCTTGAAAGTTTTTTTTGTCGCAATTGCTGTTTTCCAAACACCAAAAACTTTTTACCACCAAAACTTCAACATGAAATGAAGTTTGTAAGTTTTAAGGCAAATTTGGGGAGCCACTTTCAACTAACCATTTGAATACTTTTAACTCAGGATGTATACTATAGGAATAAGGTTCAAGCTAGGATGCTTGCATAACAGAGAAGTCTTTAGGTATCTAATAATGCAGGATTTACATTTATGAACAAGCCTCAAAGTAGGAATCCATGGCCCATCTCTTTGTCTGAAGAACAGCAACTCTTGTTTCACAGATATAACTTCAATATGATCATGACTAGGAAAGACAAAATGATTCTTAAAATAACATTATCGTTGGTAACTTACAAAATACTTGGGCTGTCCACCAAAGTTCCAACATTAATTTACTCAGTCACTTGATTAACCCTTAAATAGTAGAGAAACAACCTGAATACTTGCCGACAACCAAATAGCTTTAAGCCACTGAAAACTTCTGGCCATCAAGAAATGGAAACCAAGTACCTAAACTTTTTATTAAATTAACTATCCAACTATCATGTCATAGCATGTGGATCAGGGATTTAGAGAATGATCACTTGACACAACAATGAATGGCACACTATTGTACACAGTATGCACTGAATGACTGATGAAGTTAGCCTAGGATCAGCAAAACAGCAAAGGAATGGAAGTGTACACTATAAAGTAGATGCACATGTTGCAATTTTAGGGCAAGGGGATGCGGAAAAAATACCCTAGTCCACAGGTGTCAAATTCAGGCCCGCAAGCCAAATTTGGCCCTAAAATGTAATTATAGTTAGCCCAACAAGATCATTATCAAACGTGCATTAGAGCTGGCCCATGGTTTATGCTATATCTTTTACTATGGATTTAATTTCTCAGGTATTTAAGAAAAGGTTCAACATTAAACATCAGATGCAGTTAATTTTTCAATAAATATTGAGTCTGTCCCATGATATTACTTCACTGCCTAATTTTGGCCCAAAGTGAATTTGAACTTGGCACCCCTGCCCTAGTCAGTATGCCAGTTCAAGAGAATGCTAATCTATTTTTTCAATGGTTATAACTGTAGCTATCTGAAGGCATGTCTGTGCTGCTACTGCTGCATTTTCAGTCTAGAGAGCTATGACTTCTTTGTGCTCTAGTCATGCACACAATCAACAAAATATTCAGAATAGATAAAAGTTTTGATTTGGACTGTCCTACTGAATACAAAATTATTGCAAGATTTTGTCATGAAAGTTATATCCAACAAGGCTCCATTTTATGTATTGCAATTATTATGATTGGGGTTCAATGCACCAAATGCCAGTCAGTATATAAAGTGGATCAAGAGGAGGTAAAACATTTTTGGCTTCATCTATTGGTACTTCTCCTATTCGTCTAAAAGCTAATAAATGGATTTATAATCAAGGTGAATGCAATCATGAAATTATATCCTCCTGGTTTAAAATCCATTGCAAGACATAATACGCTATCAATTCACACATCCCAATGTACAACTTCTCAAATGAGATCTAAAAGTTTTACTAAAACAAACCACTTGATCAGAACTATGCTTTCCTTCTTGGGCATGATGTCATTTACCCAGTTTTCAAGAGCTGGATACTGCTCTGATATCTTTGTTCTTATTCCTCTTTGAACTGATGCTTTTAGCTGAGTAACTCCTGTCACATCATCTTTGGCAATAAACCTTAAAAACAAAGGATATGAGTTACTATGCATTATACTATGGCAGTAACATTGCAGGGATAGAGCTACCAGGCTGTTTGGGGGGTTCATTCCTCCCTAAAATGTCACTGAGTTCTCCTGTTGACACTTAAATTTTTCAAATTTTTTTGCTACACTTCAGTCTAAAAATTACAATTGGAGAAAATCAAATTGATTACTACACCAAGGCTTACTGGCAAGTTTATGCCATTGCCATTTGGCCACAATTTCCCTGCATCAGGTCTCATTAAAAGTACTTTGTGACATTTTTCAATGATATTTCAATAATGTTTCATTTGGCTGTCAATGATGTTTTGATTTTGTATTTGATGTTTTTTTAACTGCAAATGGCCTGTGTATTTCCATAACTGTTGGAATTTGAGAAAAGTATTATACAAGTATTATACAACTTTAAAGTATTATACAAGACTGAAACAACAAAAACAGGTTGTCATAAAGCATAAAACTATACAGCAGTGCACTCTTTTGCCATGAAAATTGGGCATAAATAGTACTAACAAGGATATGAAATGATGGGTTTGTACAAAAAAGTTAATTTCCTTAAAATTAGTAAACGGGGAGTCCCAATAAGGTCCAGGGGGCTGGAAAAAAAATCAGAAAATTAATAAGCGGGGGTACGCTTATTTTGCACCTGAGAGTAGACAAATCCTTGAGGGACACCAACAGATATGTTGCTCCACATGTATGATTTACAGGCTCTGAAAATTTCTATGCACTGTTAGTACTTTAATAACCTGTTCTCTATTTTCAGCTAATTTGAAGGGTGTGGTCTGCTAAACTTTCCTCACTGTTCTTATTTCACTAACTGTCAGCACTCTAGCAGAACCCCACCCCTCATTTCTTACCTGGTGCTACCTATGAAACTTTGGGGCTTTCACTTAGTCAATTTGCCCCATCAAGGATACTTCTGCATTGGAGCCATTCATTTAGCATGTATGCACAAAAGGATAAGGGGATCAAGAAAAAGCACATGCCATGTGTATGAGGGGGTGGAGGTTGACACATCTGAGTATGTGTGCAGAATAAAAGAGTCATTCTTTTGCATGTATTCTGGAATATCTCTATACACAAGACTTTAGGTGGTTCTCTTTAATACAAACTATTTCCAAACCAACTGGAATGGTTGATCTGGGATTAGTGAATGAGAAGCATTCAAAATTTTGCAAGGAATCAGTTTAGCTACTTTACATATTTATTGAATATCTAGTCAATTGTACTTTCATCATATTTTGAGTCTTTGATGACCATTTTCATTATTTTTAGTACTTTTTCATTACACATTTGCCATTACTACTTTGCAGTCTCTTGGTTGCTATATACTCCTTTTCCCTATGGAATTATTGATTGGATGTTTAAAAACTTTTTGTTAGAAATAGGGGTTCAGATGGATAAGAGTACATGCACAATGAGGCGGGCTTTTAGCAAGCATATATGTACATATGAGGGAAGGAAGGGGGCCAAACTCTTGCTATTGTGGTGAATGCATACTAATTGAAGGACCCCATTTTTCTGCCGTGCGCAATTTTCAAACTTAGCAGTCTGGGGTCAACGCACCACAAAATGTTTTAATTTAAACAGTCAAACAGATATACATATTGATACAGGCAAGGTAGCCGTGAACGTAATACAAATGTGCAGGTCATAGTAGAAGTTTATTGTATAGATACATCACATACTTCTTGAACATGATTTCCAGTTAACTCTTAATGAACTAATGACACAAGTGGTTTTCATTCAACTGCTTCTGATACTTTTGATGCCAATGAAATTCAAAAGAGGCTGAACAACTTTTCGAACATGCCTCGATTTCAAAGCAGTTCTGAATTATCAAAATGGCGTCTAAGTTTACGAAACAAGACAAATTGCTGAAAGAGGACAAGCCACGCAATGTCGTCTCAGCAGAGTTTAAAGTTGGAGATCATATTTTGTGCTATGAGCCGGATACTACGAAAGCCAAGATGTTATATGAAGCAAAGGTAGATAGTTGAAATACCGTTCCATGTATGCACGCACGGTCTGTAGAGTATGTGTGTGATTTGCAAGGACGGTCGTTGTGTAAAGGCACCCTAAAGTGTAAACTTTAACATCTGAATAACTTAGCAAATCTAACGAATTGGGCACCTACAAACTTTCATAGCGCTATTATTCCTCTAACTTGTGCAAAAAATTCAAAATAGATATCTATGTCCGCTTGGAAGCACTAGCAAAATATATACTGTGATAGAAAACTACAAATTATCATAGAAAAATATCATATAAAGCATTATCGTAGAAAACTACAAACCAATCTAGTCACCCCATATCCCATCCACCCCCAGCACAGATCACTGGTCACGGACTGCGGACTGTTCCAATGACACTAAAATGCTTGTTTTTCAATAGAATAAGAACTGCAATAAGCCTTTGGCCTAAGCAGAAGTTATTTATGTATGTATGTATGTATGTGATGTGAGGGGCAGAATTGCAGAAAATGCTTCAAAGCAAGGAGTTTTCTAAAAAATAACAGAATGCCACATGGAGATCATCATCATCATCAGCCTGTCGTGCCACTGCTGATGGATGGCCTCCACAGCTGTCTCCACACAACTCTGTCAAGATTGATTCTCATCCAGTTATTTCCAACCTTCTCTTCAATCTCGTCCCTCCATCTTCTCTTTGGTTTTCCTCTTGCTCTTTTGCAATTGCTTGGGTACCACTCAGTTGTTATTTTGGCCCATCTTTTGTCTGCCATTCTTGCCATGTGCCCAGCCCATCTGCTTTTCAGGTCTCTTGTTGTTTTGATGACGTCTTTCACTTTGGTTCTTTCTCTGATGGTTTCATTCCTGATCTTGTCTTTCAGGCTGATATTTAGGATGCTTCTTTCCATTCTCCTTTGTGTGGTTGCATACTTTCTGGACTGGTCTTTTGTGAGGGCCCATGTTTCTGCACCATACATCAAAGTTGGTAAAATGACAGTGTCCATAATTTTCTTTTTGAGGCTTGCTGGGGCATTTCTCTCTTCCAAGAAGTGGCTGTACTGGCCAAACCTCCACACCGGATTTACTCTCTGGTTGAGTTCAACACTGATCTCATTTTTTGGTGTTAACGCTTTCCCAAGGTATTTGTACTCTTCCACTTCTTCCAGTTTCACTCCATCTACTGAATTCCACTCCTCGGTTGCTTTATTGCGATTTCATTAAACATGACCCTTGTCTTCTTTTTATTCATTCGCATTCCGTCTTTTTTCCCACTTCATTCAGTTGTTTCAAAAGTTCTTTCAGTTGTTCTTCTGTGTTTGCAAACAGTATGATATTGCCTGCAAACCTCAAGTTGTTCAGGACCTGCCCATTGATGTTAATGCCTGTATCAGATGGAATTCTCTTAAAAATTTCTTCTACAGCTGCTGTGAACATGGCAGGTGATAATGTGTCACATTGGCATACACCTTTCTGAATCTTGACCTTCTCACTCAGTTTCTCTGTTTGAATTTGTGCAGTGCCATTGGTGTATGTTTCTTTGATGATGTTGATAATCTTTAATGGTACGCCATGTTTCTCTAGTGCTTCAAGACTGGGACATGCTTGATGGAGTCAAATGCCTTCTCATAATCAGCAAATGCCATGAATAATGGTAGTTGATACTTGTTGGTTTTCTCAAGTATCTGTCCAGTGACAAGGAGATATCGTTAAAACAATTAAAATTTTAATATTTCAAATTCAAAGCAAAGATTTCCTCAACAAGGTTTCATTTCATCATCTGTTAGTAATCGAGTCATGAAAACCTCCAATTTCTTCAAATTTGGTCTCAGATGACCTTGAATGCGAGATTTTCAGCTGACTTGATGTCCATGTAAACAATAGAACTTTACAGCTGTGTATAGCATTTTCAGGCAAGATCTCTGGTGTGCAAAGGCAAATTGCCCAGTGTGCCAGTTTCAGTTACATATTTGAAAATTCCACTATACACACATTCAATTAAAGCTACATATACATATACAAAAAAGAAATTAAAGAGAAACTAAATACAAGATACAAATGAAACTAAATGGAAATGAAAGTGTATGGAGAGGAATTTCTTAAGGAGGAACTCATTCAATAGGTATCTTCATGAGGAGAGAGCAGCCCCTTTAGCAACCTTTATATGAATAGAAGAAAAATTGTGCCAGTGTGCTCAAGCCGATATTTGAGTATGTTGGTTTTCACCGATAACTTTGATTTAGGTTAGCTCTGATTCTAGAAATAAAATCTCATTTTTAATCACATTCCATTGTTTTTCATAAGCCAACTTCCCAAAAATTTACACAGAACAATTTTTTCAATTACTTTTTGCCTCAAACGCCAATTACATACAGGCATGTGATAGTTACAAGGAGAGGTCTACAAACTTCTTTACAATTCACTCAAGCTAGGCTGAAGGGTTTGTGAATTGTTATTCATTTTGTGGTCTAGAGGGTGTTAACCAAAAAATGTTTTTGGGAGCAAGCCCCCAGATTCCTAGTTTCCTTCAACTATTCTCTCAGTTCATTTTTACAATCTCTATACAATTGTGTGCTCTAGCTATTTCCTGATGATTTTACATGGAATGAATTTATGTGTGCAGAGCATCAAAGGTTATGACAGAAGCATTCTAGAAGAAGTAACTAGGACAACACCCATATATCCTACTTGTATTGGCCACTCCCAAAATGTAACTTGTGTGCAGGAGATTCTGGGCAAAAATATCTTTGGTGTGCACATTCCATACTCTGCAGACTGGGTACCTACAATGCTTACCAAAATAGATGGAACACTTCCAAATTTCTGCATTTTCACGTCTCTATTCCCTTCTCCCCCCAGGAAAATGTTGAGTTACTGCATGGTTTCTGACAAATCACTTGTAAATTTTCCAAAATACACTGGAGCAATGTTTTACCTTCAAGAAATAACATTGTTTTGGAAGAGGGGACTATTTGTTGTACCCAAGAGCTAATTAACAGGAGCTATGAAGAAGAAATATTTCTCCAATCATAGCTAGTTTTTGTAACATTCCAACTACTTTTGGCAATGATTGAAATATACGTTTTGGGCCCAAAGGCCTTTGTAATTAGCTTTGGTTGCATTCAGGGATGTCATGGAGGGGATTAGCTCCTTTGTTACATTCAAGAGAGCTCTTGTGGGACTCAGACCACCCCCAGTGAGTATACAGTAGGATGAATGAACTCCTATCTTGGCCCAAACTTGAAGTGATTACAATATGAGCTAATTACACACTTTATGATCTTTGCTTGCAACTATTTTTGGCTTTGTCTATTTTACCATTACATGTACACAACAGGTGCAAATGTATCATTATCACAAATGCAAGCTTGAGTATGTTCAAAACAGTTTTTGCACCATGTTGATAAAAAAGACCCACAGAACTTGCAAAGACAACTTGCCGCGTCTAAACAATGAAGGTTTGCAATGTTTTGCACACCTCAAAAATGGCAGCCATGTGCTAGGGCATGTGCGTGTGATCACACACCTTTCCCATACAAGCCTAACTTCAGACTGAGCATGCATCTTCAGACTGTGCATACATCTTTAGATTGTGCATTCATCTTTAGCTGTGCATACATCTTCAGACTGTGCATAAATCTTCAGACTAAGCATACATCTTCAGACTGAGCATACATCTGAGTGTAAATTAGCATGAAATTTCATAAATTTGTAGATTGTAGAAATATTTTTGAAAGATTTGTGGCAGAGTTGCAACAGCAAGCTGTACTTACATGATACATGCTTTTTTATAAGAAACCTAGCTTAAGGTCTAATTCAAAAAGTTTCTTATTTTTGTACCTCTAATGATCAAATTGTAGTAGTGAAAGTTCCTGAATAATTCCTTACTTTTCACTGCACATTAAGTGCCATAAGAAAGGTACAGACACAACAAAAAATATTGAAACTCTGAATTTTGCTTAAAGAAGGTAGGAAAGCTTTATAAATTTTTCTGTGCTAGTTTTGGCTGCAGATTAATGGAACCAATGAATTGGTGTCTTGAAGGCCTGCATTAAAAAAAATTTTCAACTAGAAAAGTCCCCCAGGGGACTTTTCTTCTAGTATAAGTTCATACTCTACTAGTATAAGTTCTTTTAATATTCCAGCCATCTACATGTAGATTAGGATTAACTTTAGAGAGAATTTTCCTTCTAAAGTGAAATGGGAAAAATGAAGAAACAATGCTGTAAAATAGCATGAAATATGACATGAAAGTGGCATGCTTTCATAAAATAATCCACTGGATTTAGAAGGGAAGCCAGAAATTGTGTTTCTAATCATGTACTAGTTGAAAGAGCATTCCAGAGAGAGAAGAGATAGAAAGACCACAGACCTGGGACTTCTGAACCATGACTCAATCCATGTAGGTAGGCCTGTATGTGGCTGACATGGGCTAGGAAAAATGCTTTGAAATTCGTAAGGAAACCCCTGTTTCTT
>WIPJ01000251.1:216514-238354 GCA_018155075.1 Cassiopea andromeda
ATATATATGTATGTGTGTGTGTGTATATATTTATATAAATTTGTGTGTGTGTGTCTGTGTGTGTGCGTGCGTGCATTCGCGCGTGTGTGTGTGTGCGTGTGCGTGTATATATATATTATGTATTTATATAATAAGGCAGTTGTAGTTCTGCCGGAATATTGCGTTAGCGGCTTACGGAAGCAACATTCACTCAGGTGTTCCTTACTGTGGATCGCATTTGCGTGGTCTGTTGTATTAAGATATTTACGGACAGACATGATCTCTTAATGAGGACTTCATCTGTATTGCCATAAAGATTTGACTGGTGTAAAAGATCTTAAACAGCACTTTGTGCACAAGGTGTAAGTGGTCAAAGATAGTGAAGGAATAACTGCACTCTGCAGTTTATGAAGTAGAGGTGCCCTCAATTATCAAATAGCACAAATGCACGGCTTATTGGCTATTAGAGTTTGATAGTACGCCAAGCTCGTTACAACTGAGAGAATTAGCACCCTCTTTGATCTTGATGCTGTCTGCGTAATTACTACCTCTTCAAGAAAATCATAGTTTTTGTTTGCCGTTCCTGCTATCCAGATTGCTATAAGATATTTATGTGACTTTGGTTAGTTTTTAAAGTCTGAAGATAGAAGTTTTGCTTTCTCATTAACAGCATAGAGGTTGTTCGAGAAGTTGTAGAAGGACTCTTAACATACCTTAACTTTACTTTGTCGACTTTGCTGCTTTACAACTTTGAAAAGGAACAGTATGATGCATGGTTTGCAAATGAAAGAAGATCTGCAAGAGATAATGACTTGAAGGTGGAAGCAAGTGAAAGTGGCTCCATTGCTTTACAAAGTAAAGGATCTGATGCGAACCTTTCATCTTCTAAGCGAAAACTGGCAGGCTGCAAGCAGTTACCGGAAAGCACATGGAGATTATCAGGAAATACTGTCTCAGATCATGCTTCTGAAGTTGATATATCGTCATTAAGTAGCAGTTGTGAGGCGAAAACTGTGCATCCTGTTCAGAAAAAAAGAGGAAGACCAAGCAGAAAGCATAAGATTGATGCACCAGTACCAAATGGTCATAGAATTGTCCCACGTAGAAAGACAAGGGCTACAGTACAGGTACTTCTTGGAGCATAGTTCTGTTTGGCGTTTCTAATGAGCGTTAACATAGACAGCAACAAGCTTGTTGATAGATGGTCAAAGCTCAAAGCGAGTCGAATTTCTTGCTTTTTCTTCGTTGATCACTGTTTTTTGTAGTAACAATACTATTTGGTGATAGTTAAGGCTTGAGCTTTCTACTACAAATAGCAAATTTTTAGGATAGGACAATAACGAAAGTGAAAAATGGGCTTGACTTCATTATCCAAAAATCTGAAGAGCTCAATACCCTTCATAGTCCTATACCACCCCCCCAAATAATCATTCATCCCTCCTTATAAGGCATTGAAATTGCTATATATTTTTCGCATTCCCCCATTAGCTAAATGTTTTGCTTTGCTTTTTGTCCATTTGTGTCACAATTTTCTAACTAAGTAATGTGCATGATGATCATAGAAAATAGTTACAAACAGTTTCTGTCTTTATATATGGAAAGTGATGAGTAAATGTCTTCAGCTAGGGGGTGTATATTGTGACGCGTGTTTTTCTCAATTTCTAGCTCTTTGAGCATCGTAACAGAGGACAGGCAAGGAACGAGATCAATGCTGATAATGAAGAAGGTGTAAAACGTCTTTGCATTATAAGCAAAACTACTGAAAATGCAAGGGATGTAGAAGAGGGCTCTGAAAAGAAAGCGTTCCAAGTGATTGGCAATAGTGATGAAGGAAAGGAAATTTCAAAGACAGATACTTATCTCCATGAAGAAACAGAATGTAGCGAGAAAGGTCTGTACTATCTACTTATTGTTTGTAAATGTTCACGATCTATTCAATTGAGGAGTGAAAAAGTTTATTTTTGATAAAGGGGTGTTGTTTGAGTGTAAACCCCTAGTGCCCTATAAGATTTTCAAACGTCATGCTCAATAGCTGTCGTATGAATCGAATAATCGAATAATCTAAGTTTATCCTTGTTTATTGTATTCATTAGAAGGAGGCACTTGAATCTCTCTGATCTCTCATTTTTCATATTCTAGAATTTTCTTGGGTACAAAGAATATTTTTTGCAATTTGCAGTGCGTGTATAGTGATTTAGGCAAAGTTGATTTATTTGTGTAGAATAGAAGTACTTGTTGATTTTTCAGATAGCGGGCTGTCCACCAGATCTCTTAGACCAAGAAGGCCAATTTCTGCACAAATGCCAATGTCCATGCAGATGGTGCCAAGTGAATACATCCCTGAACAATATAATTTGCCTATTGGTGCATCTGCATGTTCCATGGAACTGTCAAAAACAGTTGCAAAAAATGTGGTAGGATTATTGATTCCGTTTTCTTGATCAAAGAATTTGTAGTTCGCTTGGTAATTTATCATTCCTAAATGATGAAGCTCCTTGCCATCTGAGTTTTTTTTGTAGAATGAGGCAAAAAATCGGTGCCGGTGACCCAGAACCAAGACCACAATGTATGTAGAAGGGCTAGGCTTGACGCTGAAGAGTGGAAATAATTTACTGCTAACTTGTTGAGTCTTTCCATGAACATTGATCTTAGTATTCTTTTTCCACCTTCATCATCATTTCTAAAAATAGGTTCAAAAAATGCCGGAAAAAAGTATTGTCAAAGTTAGCCATCGAAATTCTATGGCACCACAGCGTACTTTCACCATCTGGGATCCAGGGTAACTGAGCCCACATTTCCATTCCTCTTGAAAATTCCTATACATCTTACTTTATTTTCCTTCTCTCAACTGGGACTCTTGTTGAGTGGGAATCCCGCCAAGTTTAAGCTCCCAGCAACAACATTGCTCAATTTACCTGGGACCGAGGGAAAAGTGCTACAAACCGTCCATTTAAATCAGACATTGATTTGTTGAAATATGACGCCCTACACAAAACTGAATGATGTCGTAAAACGTAGAATGTAAAATGAGCATGTACTTAAGGAGTTACAAGGTGGCGTGTGACTACTTACATGTTCCAGCTCAAGTGGGACTACCACTGTATGTTGTCAGGCAATCCCAATTATCGAGAGCCCCACATTATTGGAGTTCCCGCGAGCTGGGATTGATTTCTGATTCCCATTGGAAGTCCCAGTTATCAGGTGTATACTGTATATTTAACAGTTCAAAGCTTTAAGTATAGTTTGTAGTCCAAGTGGTTAATGACATAATTGTCACCAACTGAGGCCTTATATGGGGTAGCCCCCCATTGACGATTTTCAATGGGTACCAAGCCAAGTAAGGAGACGCCAATATTGCAGTGGTATTTTAGCACTAATATATGATAGAAGCTTGCTGATGTAAGCTCTGAGGTTTCCTCAGAGGACGTTATCAAGTGAATAGCAAAGCTTATATATAAAATTCAGGCTGAAGAGGTTCTTAAATTTTTGAAATAGAAAGATAAAATCTCAAGCTGCAGGTTTTTAATGAATGAAAGTTGTTATTTTCGAGTTTTTACTGTATATAAACGGGCATTGAAGCTTGTTTTGTAGCGCATTAATCATAGTATATATTGCTTTTTCAGAAAGATCAGCAGCAACATGGTTCAGATTCAAGGGAATCTTCTTTTGTGTCTTTTCCATTATCACAAAGTAATTCTAAGAGTCCTGCAGAAATATATGGTGTAGAGCATCTATTAAGACTTATTGGTATGTGACGCTTGATTTGATGTTTTGGTATATGACTTTGACCAGTTTTGTTAAAAATTCTCTGCTACCAGAAGATTTCTGTCGTTATAGGCAACACAAGTCGGTTTTCGTAGATTGTATGCATCGTAGAATGCCATTGCTAAAGTTCTCATCAAGTTGCGTCGCGTATCTGTTTAACACATGGCACAAGGACCATCCACATTCGGTCATATAATGAAATGCGCATGCTCTGTTGACGTAGCTTGGTGATAATCATTATTTTCTGTTTCTTTTCTAGTAAAAGTTCCGTCGATAATTTCTCGATCAGAGCTTGATTTGAGGAAGCAGGGGATTTTGATAGAGTATTTAGAGATGTTTTTAAGGTAAGCACGTGACATCAATAGTTAAGATTCTAGATTGTCTGCAGGATCAAAGCTAAGTAAAATTGCTGCGGGGTGCACAGCCCTCATTTTCCGACATAAAAGACATCAAAACAAGGCAATGAAACAAAAACATTATGTGGATAAATCATTTGGCTGATCTGGGCCTGCATCTATAACAGTCTCTACTCTTTTCTGTCCTGCATCTTCTTACATACCATATTTATGCTTGAAAGCTTTCTTATGCTATCTTTGTATCTGGTTTTTGGTCTTCTTCTTTAACATTTGCCAGACGCCATCCCAGTTATTAAGTCTTCCTTTAGCCCATTTCTTCTTGCAGCATGCCCTGTGGATCCAGCGGTGTAAATAAGCCATGAATTTATGTATGCCTTTAATTTCATTATGCCAAACTAGAACTAGACTAAGATTCTGAAAAAGTAAAAGAAAAATTACTTCTCTAGCATATCTTTCAGCTATTCTACGACATTTTGAAGTAACGCAAAGCTAGTTGCATGCTGCATCCTTGCTCAGAATGTGTTTTTCATAAGCAGAATTGTGCTTATGAAAAACACATTCTGTATCCTTATCTGTAGTCTTTCTACATGTTTTCCAGGATTGTTAACAATGAAAATCAACTTATCAGCTCAAAAATGGATAAAGATCTATATTTTCAGGATAATCTAGTCTTAACTTTCATTTTCTACATAACAAAGTGGGGGAAGATGTCTAGTTTTTATGCAAGTTGGATGGTATTTTTTAGCATATAATGCAAAATATCTTGAAAAAGACCAAGCCTGACATATTAAAGTATACACTTTGAAATCCATCATTCAATGGCTGTATAACACAATTAACAGATTTAAGTCAGACCTAGCCATTTGCAAAATAATTTACCCTGGACTATTTGATGGTAACAATCAGTGTCACAGTTTCCAACCTACTAAGGATTTCTATGTTTGGCTTGTTAAAGATATCTTTATTGATTGAGATTTTAATGATATGTACAAGGGTGGAAATTTCACTCTTAAAAACTTTTCTTTCATTGCTTGATCTGGGTGTAGCACAACTCAGCTGTTGATAGGTAACTCCATTGCTCAAAAGATGCGACTGTCTTTCTGTCACTTTGCTTTACAACCCAACATTTTAAACTATATCGTCTCCAAACATATAAAGTTCCTTCTTAGTCTCCATGGAAATAGAAACCATAACATCAAGATTGAAGCTATTGTAGCTGTGAAGCATTTCAAATAGCAACGCACAATAAATAGCTAAACTATAAATATTCTGTTGCTCCGACAGAAGCTCTGTAGTGCCAAGAAACTTTTCAATTTGTTGACAGATATCGATTTGCTGAGAAGCTAATTTTTGGGAGGGTGCGACCCCATACACCCCTTTGGCTATGCCCCAGTATTGCCTGTTTGTTAAAATACTTAAAATTAGTGGGTGAACTTTTGAACTTTGCACACAGCAGACTGTAAACAGTATTAAGTGGAGAAGTTCTTTTGCCTGTTTGTCTTTTTAGAAACAGTTTCCGAAATCTCAATACTGCCCATGCGGAGGTCCAAATGCCTTTATCCAATTGCCTTTTCACCACTACCTAACCAGACATCAGAGACAATAGCTTGAGCATTTTAATTATTATAATTATGTCATTAGCAATGATAATATCCCTTGTTCTGTTTGCCCACGCATCAATTATTTAGTCATTCATTCTTTGCGCCCAGTATCCTAATACATGTTAATGTTTTATTGGTTAGATATATCGCTGAGCGTGCACATGGACTGTTTGACAAGGAGCATTACTCAGAATCAGTTATTTGACAAGTTATCTTCTTTTTATTGTCAGTTGTTCATTCCCATGTAGTTATGTGCTATGTTCAAATGTACGCATGCTCAAATAACCTGAATTTGTCATACTTGTTTGTTACTCTATTTACTCCAAGAAAAATTTCTTTTTGTCACACCTCTGCTTTAGTTATTTCTCAGACTGACTTTTACTGTCAGACAGTAGTTGTTGATTATAAAATGTGACCTCTAATATGTGAAATTAGGTCCAACTCCATCTAGAGACATGACCCAGAAAAGCAACTCTCATAAGACATGTTTTAGTTAAATAATGCCATTATACGAAATAGAGCCTGAACACCAAATGACTGAAGATGATACGAGTCATTTAATATATTTATTTTCGTAAGCAGTAAATTGATACGCATTGAGTTTATGGAAGGTCAGCTATAACCTTTGCTTCTGCTGATATGCACGAGACCTCTGACAACCATAAAAGTAGTTAGCAGAATTGCGAGGAAACACCAATTGAATTTTCAATAACTATAAAATTTTTAAATATCATAATATCAATTTTCAAGTTAACTTTTAAGACAATAACTACTAATTATTGTAAAATAACATATAGGAGAGCCAAAGGATAGCTTAAAGACGTTAGTATCTAAATAATTTAAGCTCTACACTAAACTATACAATGGAGTATCCGACTTTAATGAAAACACAGTTAGCATACTAACAAGGTTCCATGAAACATTTTATAAATTCAATTTAGAAAGTATTGTAAAATATAATTAAATACAATCCATGCTAGTAGCCTCAGAGTAGATATGCAACACTGATAGGTAATGCCAACAAAATAGTACATTAAATACAGGCCTTGTAAAAAATGACGAAACTACAAATTTAACAATGTCAGGCGACAAGTTGCAATACTAATTGCTCTTTTACTGAAATCAAGTATGATCAGTAACTGTATAAATCGTATAAATGAGAGTAATCTGTTCCACTTTATTGCTTATATTTCTACAAAAAGCATAAGGTTAATACAGATATTTTCAAGACACAAGAAATAATTGAAGTTAGCAGCTCAGCAACAATTTGCAAGAAATAAATCTCTTACAAATGAATTCATTTTCCTTTTTTCTTCATGGCTGCTTTTGCTTGGTAAGCTGCAAATTCTTGCTTTTTGCTATCAAACTCAGCCATATCTTCCTCCTTAAAGAGATAGTTTACCAAAAACATCGGTTAAGCTCTTAATAGCATTCTGTTCTGTATCAAAACCTAGATATCAAAAGTCTAGATGACAATGTCTCTTCAAAAGACTTCCTAAAAATCCTATAAAATGATGCAACTTCACACAATCAAACTTTTGTCCAAAGCGTACTTTCCTATAAGGCAAAGTTTTTCAACCTTTTTCTATAGAGGAACCCCATGGAAACATTCTAGCACCTCAAGCAACTCCTATTCACATATTTGCATACGAGAATTAGAAATTATTATCATAGCATTTGTGTAAATTCTCGTGCAACCCCTTGACTGTACTGGCGGAACCCTGGTTCAAAAAACACTGCTATGAGGAATCATTCACTCATAACGGCATACGTCTAACATGAAGGTAAGGTAGAAAAAACGGCGAAATTGGCGCCGCCAAATGAAAGAGTGACTTCTGAGGTATATTCAATTTTAAGGTTATTATAAAGAAGTTGTTCCTGGAAGGCTGGTGATATGAGAGGTGTGTGTAGCGTAACCCACCTCCCAGGATACCAGATAATAATTGAATAAGCAGATTTGACATTCTCAGCTACCCACTTCGTAGATTTAGTGCAAAATTTGGACATTAGACCTGAAGTCCCCCAAGAAATATCTCTGCTACCAATCCTGTGCTCACGTAATTGCAATATAGTGGAATATTCACTGAAATTCTAGCTGTACTGCACATGCCTGACATATTGGTATGAAACTTTACCGAGAAAACTCACAATAAAGTGAGTAGATGCAGGCACATCCTCAACAGTATATCGGTTGCACTTCCTCCAGAGTAAATTACACTATACACAGAGTAAGAAACCTTGGAGAACAGAATGTTTAATTAGCAAAACAAAAAATATTCTGTCCAAAGCAAATCTTCTTGTCCTAAGGGATTTCACGATTGACAGTTTGAACCATTTTTTGCCCACTTCATGTCTTTGAAGGTGCAGCCTCAAAAGAAAATGAAAAAGGAACTGCGCAAAACAATATCAACATAAGAAAACTCCCAATTTTACAAACATTTTCATTGCATAAAAATATTTGCTACAGCACTAGCACTTCATATAACACACTGAATGGTAACTTACAAGTTGTCTTCTCATTGTATCTATCTGCTTTTTTTCTTCCGCCTGAGCTATTCTCATCTCTTCAAATTTAGTTTTGAGCTGGAAGAACGGTCATTAAAGTAAGTTATCAAGTACTGAAACAAACCAAAATGTTGCAAACGAACTGTGACAATTTTAGGAATTAAACAACAATTAATATGCAACGCAGTTGAATAAAAACCTCTTGCTCAGCTACAGTTAATTCACTTTCTTTCTCTTTAACTTTCTGAACAAAAGCTTGTCGAATTGATTCCTCTTTCTTCTGTAGCACTTGCATGTATTCATCCCTCTTATGTTTATATGATTCTTGGATACTTAAATGTCAAATAAAAAATCAGTTATAATTGGATGTATGCATAGGGTGTATTATTTTAATAATCACAAAATATTCTACTTCATAAGTCTTACTAATAAGAATGTGTTTCTAATATCTTGTAACTGATCAACTGACAACCCTATCGACTACCAAGCTTCTTAAGTTTTGCATGTGAAATTACTAGCAAGACTATGAACTGTATTATACAATATAAAAACAAATAAAAAACAAGAGTCCATAAACTTCTACTGCATTTCTATGAATACAAGGAATAAAAGCAGACCGATACATGCTACGCTTAAGGAGACAAATGGCACCCCTAAAACTCTGGGAACATTATCTTTATAACATGACATCATGAGCTATGCCTCCTGTGTGCTGTCAAGCAAAACAGAAAACTAAAAGCATATCACGTGAGGTTGATGCATCATATTTTAAGGGGCGACTGTAAGCAACCTTAGATGCAGAACAATCTTTTATGTCACATCTTCAATGGTGACTGCACAGTACAGCAGTTTAAAGTTAATTTGTTTCACAGTTGATTCTAATGCCACTAACCACTTATTCATTTTGGGTGAAGGTGGAGGAGGGTAAACAGGTGTGCCTAGAGTAGAGGAGCATGGGAACTACTAACCCTCCTGCCATATTCTATGGGCGCAGGAGGAGAGAAATGCCCTTTGAATCTTACAGATGGCAAATATACTGGCCAATTTCGTTGTGTTACTTTTCGGAAGACGACGAAAGAAATATTTTATAAGACCCTTACGTATAAATATGAAAGCGACAATGACATTTACAACTCATCCAATCTGGAATTGAGAAGGGCCAAGCACCACGTAAAGTGGAACTCCTGATTTTTAATGCGTTAGAGTATTACAAATGTTTCTTCAATATGCTTCTAAAAGCGATTCTGTAAATAGAGGAGTCTTTCGCGAAAAAATATTTTTGCACTTCCACATGTTCGTACCTTTTCAGAACAGAATTCGTCAGAAGTTTTTCATACCAACTACTATTTGTCATAAACGAGTTGGTTATAAAAACATTTGAGAATTTTACAGTCAAAGTTGATAAGTTTTCATAAAAACATGTTGCAGTAAAATATGGGTAAACAAAAAAAAATTCATTGGGATAACTCGAATGAAAAGAAATAAAAAATCACATTCATTACCTGTCTTGACCATCATCAAAACCCTTTTCTTCCAACTTTTGCTTTCGATAAAGTTCATAATGTTTACGGTGTGTGGTTTCTATCAAATCTTCCATGTTTGTCCTTTGAAGTTAAAAAAATAAATTCTGAAAAGAGCTGGTTCATCGATTCCTCCACAAAGCAACTTCAAAGTGATGACAGCATTCTATACCGTCTGCTATTCAAATACCTATTATCAGAGGAACGTCCTGTTTCTCTCTTTTATACTAAGTGGTGAAAAGTCATAAATTACGTGGTATGAGAATTAGTGCGGTTTTAGCATATCTGATATCTTCCAAGGGGGCATCTCAGGTGTTGTGGAGAGCGTAATGCTAACAATTTTCCTGTGAGCAAGCCCCATAGACCTCCGTTTTAACCTATTGGTTTTCATGCTAAATGGAAAGAAAATTGGACAAGTCTTAGAGATCTATACTAAGGGATGTGCAAGTGCAGAAACGAGCAAAAATTGAAAGATCTTTAACAGAGATGACGACAACATATTGCACATAAATAGTTGGAAAAACTTGATTGGGAAAAGTAACCTGTAACTTAAAAATTCTAACATAGTATTATGAGGTCAGAATCAGTCAAGTGCCTTTCTCCAAGCTTCTGCCCACCTTCTCTAATATTTCTTCAGGATCCCTGCGTACTATTTGGCATTTTCGCTTAGAAATAAGTGCATATTTATCCCAATTGACAATGTCCATTAATATCAATAACAATAGAGTGGGTCTCTATGAAATTTCAATGAAATCCCGTATAGGTGAACAACATTTGGAAATCCGGTGCTTGAAGTTACAAGTTAGACATAGCGCTAGGAATTATTATTACATACGTGTAGTAAATGGCTAAAAACACTTCCATAAGTACTGATTTTTCAAAACATCCATTTAAAGGTTAAATTTTAGATATTACAAAATACAAAGCTGACGCATACCTCAGCATCATTTCACGAAGCTTCACAAAATCGCAATGATTTTCATTTTCAACTGAAACCAAAGAAGCCACATGCATAGTAGAGCGAACAATGACTTACATATGATTTGTCAATGAGTGGCATATACACACGTATAAACTTCCAAGTGGAATTTGATTTGATTCTTATCATAAGGATACTAGCAAAACAGCGTTTTTACCAAAACCCTAACATTGAATCTAAATGTCAATTCAAATGTGACATTGAAACTGAAAAAGCTAAAACATGAGACTCACAGAACTCTATTAGTTTATCAACAACAACAACACTAATCTGCACAATAGAAACTACTTCATACAACAGTGAATCAAAATTCCAAAACTTATCTTTTAAAACCCAACTTTTTGCAATTTGAATTTGTTCATTGCTCAGCTGAAAGAAAACCCCTTCTCCCAACCACAGTAAATACGCAATAAGTGAAAAAATTTGCAAAGGTGTAAAACGAAGAGAAAATATATGTAACACAAAGTTAATAAATGATAAATCAGCTTTCATCTTAAAATCAAAACAGACGTACCAAGAACAGTTCCCCAAGGATACTGTCTGGCTCTGAACTTCTCGCCATTTATGACAACTTCTTCCCGGCTGCCAACAACAGCAAATGGAAGTTGATGCTACAGAAAAAGATAAAAGATTTAAAATGCATTCTAACAGAAATGGAAAACTTACAATAGAGCAAACAGTGGCGATAGAATTATTTGATTAAACAAAATTCTTACATTCATCTGATTATTAATATCTGCAACTGTTTCATCATCTGTTGGAAATCTATAAATCTCAACACCATTTTTGTTCAGCTCTTCCATTATCTGTGAAAGGAGATTGAATATTAACTTACATACTACTTAAATTCAATATCGTGTCATAAATCCCTGAAAAAGTCACAATGGAAAAACAACTAATAAACGGACACGTAATCAATAAACTGCAGTATCATTTAATGAAGAATGTAGAGAAGCATGAACGATATGCTATGTCAAATCAGCTAGAGAGGCATAAATTTAATAGCTAAGCAAAATTAATCAGGGAATTTTGAGTTCTAATATCTTCAGCAAATAGATGGGAATAGATATCAATACTACAAAGCTAGTTACTTAAGTACGAAGAAGATTCCTAAATAATATGGAATCTAACAGAAAAGAAAGTCGGCGGAAATTAAAAAGTTAAAAACTATCATGCAATTTATTGTTGCTTGCATGGAGCATATAGGGACAAACCAAGCAAAAAAAGTGCTGAGGACTAGGGATCACTTTATTAAACTTGGCTACTAAAGGTGGTACTAATGAATAAAGGGATAGTGCCTCAATTAATAACTTATTATTGTAGATCTAGTCTGATCTAACAATGAGTTGCAGTTTCTTACAACAGTGATTTTACATACTTATTTTAGAAATCTCCTTCTTATCTAATACCGTGCTTTCGAAGGCACCTCCCTATATCACAATGTTTCACTCGTTCACACTCTTATACATGACGTTAAGATTAATTATGTATCATTAAACTGTTTAAATCTTCTCATCTAATTGTTGTACATGTGACAAGCTTGTCTTGAAACATCTGTCAAGAACAATATGCCTCTCTAAGTACATAAATACAACATCCATAGCCTTTTACATACTGCAACTGTCAAATTCAATTAAACTTTTACATAATTGGCTGGTCTCTCTGCATTTAACTTGATGTGTTCTCCAGAGTTTCTTTCACAACAAACTATTCACAAAAACAATTCCAAACAATTCAATAAATGTTGTATGAAGACTTACTCGTTGCTTGAAAGTCTGCAGTTCATTCTTAGAAATGGTATCTGCCTTTGCAATGATTGGAATTATATTGACCTGAGAAAATCACAAACCATATCACTAACACCAGCAACAACAAAAGAAAATAGCACAAAAAAGATTCTGAAAATAAAATATCAGAAGAATATACAGGATTTATAAAAACTTTTTGAAAAATATCCCCAAACTTTTGGCTTAAGAGTACAAGTTTGCCCTGACTTTTGTAGCAACCCATACATTCTCTGGCCTTTTATGGAAAAACAAACTTCTCCCCTGAACTGAGGGGCCAAGATTTTGCCCTTGACCACCACCATTTCTAGTATGGTGTCATGGATGCATTTGACTAGGGTCTGTAGATGACAGAAAATAAATGTTTTCTTGGATTGATCAAATTACAAGGTTGACAATAAAACATAGGAAAGGAAAAACTTCAAATGCAAACTAAAAAAATAACTACTTTGATGATAATCAAAAATAAAATCTTTTCCCTGACCTACAGTATGAAACCACTATTTTTCCCTGACCATTGCAAGTTTTCCTGACTCTGACTCTCCCTGGCTTTCCCTGATTCTCCCTGGCTTTCCCTTATTCTCCCTCACATAAGTGAAAAGGACCCTTTCCCACTGACTTTTCCTGACTGCATAAACAATGATATATCAGCCATTTACTAAGCATGAAGTAATTTTTTCAGATAGCAAATGCACTTCTAACAACACATTGCAATGTAATTGAATCTGCGGGCTGAACCTTCTCATTAGACAACAAAATGATACTAAGTTGCAAAACAAGTGTTTAATTTTCTAGTTCGTAAAATGCAATAATGAGTGTCAAGTTGCCTAAGACTTTCTGCTTTCACCACAGAGCAGCAAAAGTATATCCTGATTTCATCAAAACTATTGAAGGCACAAGAGCACAAATTCATTTCTGGGTCATGCATTAAATACATTTGTGAGAATAACAGGTAAAATACCTTTTTGTCAAGTTTCTTCATGCAGACTAAGTCAAGTGATTTCAGTCTAGAATGATAAAATGTGAATACTGTAAGGAAAGATTGGCCTATCATCTTAATGAAAGAGTCATGTCATAGAGTTATCTCATTTCAGGCTTTATGGCCAGTAAAATTGGCCAGCAATATTGGCCAGTAAATTTGGCAAGAAATGCATTTTCAAAAAAATACATTAAATTCCTAGGAGCTCTACTGGACAAACATCTTACTTGGAAATATTATATTCTTAAACCTACAAAGTAAATGGCAAGAACTTGTGGTACTTTGTTGTAAGAGGGGGCCGGTCTTACAGTAATTCCAGTTTTACGTGCGGAGACACGGAGCCAGGAACAAGACGTGGTTGCGAGACGATTATAATGATGCTCACTGATCTACTCCAGAACTGACTGATTCACTGACTAAAGAACTTACATGTGACTACAACTTAAATACAGATCTATTACAGGAAGTGATTATCTAAAATACAATAGAGTGAAGGAGAAATAGAAAGTCCATACATTAGGATTAACGTGATAGAGAGGCTACTTGTGACGTACTTGTAGTCCTACTACATTGTTTAAGGGTAGGAGTCTCCTCTCCAGAAGCATATTGATAACACAGTATTATTGTCTGGGATCAAATACTTAATTCATACAAAGAACCACCATTTAATCTACAGAAAAGAGCTGTTCCAGCAATGTATCATCAAACTATTCTTGTCCATTCTCTTCAAATCTCTAAAGACTTAAAAGTGCTATGCATCCATAATATTATATAAAACCTAACATCTATCAGCATTTCACTGAACAATATTGAGTCACTTTTAGTGTTGTTCAGCTTTGTTGAGCAGAGGGTGGTCAAACAACTGAACTTTTCACTGGACATTTGAATCAACAATCTGACTTGCAGACACTGATTGGAGCTTCATATCTTCTGATCTATTTAATTTTCACTCTTGTACTGGGTGATTTGTTTTCTCAAGCACTGTCTGCAGACCTGTCAAATGGCTTTTGTGTATTTCTATCAATCTTCCTCAAAGATGCCATCTCTCTCTCAAAATCAAAATAATTTGTTCTTTTTTCAGTACAACCCATTCTATATGGAAGAGTACCCTTTGCCTCAAAGCACAGTTAATTGCAGTTAGGATCTCAGTGTCAATACCTGTTTGCAGCAAATAGGGATAACATCTCTACATATTTGTGCACTAACTGTTGTTCAGTGCCTGAACAAACAACCAAACACTGCTCAATAACACCTCAACACAATAGAAATACACTCCTGTTGATTTTTGACCAAGATCAAACGTCACTAAACGTCACTCACTGAACTTTGTTGGGTTGTTCGACTGAAAGTCTTGAAAACCATGCCCAAACAACTCAACAACATTTAATGGGCAAAGTTGAGTGATGTGATGAGTAAAAATTTTAGATGTTTGGCCACCTTGCTCAGCATTGTTCCGTGAGTGTGAGGGATGTTCAGTGTTGTTTAGTGAAGTTTGATCTTGTTCAAAAATGTCCATTAAATTATATCAGAGATAAGTTTATCTAAGAATTCTATCTCTTCAAGAATAATACACATCTCCCAAACAAAAGATTATATGCCCCAACAATAGAAGAGTAATATACTTACGAGTGGCCAGTTGGTGCTATGAAATACAAGCAAACATGGACTCTAGTGTCATGATATGAACCCAATAACCTTTTAATCATCATTTCTTCTTGAAGATAGGCTTCAAAATTCTTATCAATGTACTGTAATACTGCATTTGTGCTACAAATGATAAACATGAAATATATACTCAAAAATCAAATAACATACTTTTATTATTCTGACTTCATTCAAGAGAAACAATCAACTACTAAGCAACAATGTATGAAATCAATTTACTACTAATAGTGCTTAAATCTTAAGATAAAACCAATTGTACCTAACCAGAAATGGTGAAAACATTCTACACACATCAGAAGTGAATTGAATGAATACAAAATTCAAACAGGACTATAGAAACTAAAATCAATAAAGTAAGTTGGATACTAAAGAATTTCATATTAAGCTTAAATGAGTGCTTATTCATGATGTCTCTTCATGATTTCTTTTACCTGTCCTCCTTATTAATCTGATCCCCAAAGCCAACTGTCTCAACAATGGTCAACTTTAAAGATACATTACTTTCTTTCAAATCTAGACAATAAAACAAATGTTTACCATTTACCAGAAACAAATAAAGCAATCAAAAACTAGTAACTTCATAACATACATCATATTTATTCTTAATAAGTGAGGAAAAGGATGCGCTTTTCTACCCTTGTAAACCAAGTGACTCAAGCGAATAGACCACCCTCATAAAAACCTGATTTCAGCAATCAACAGAAAATTGACTGGAACAACTAACTATTGTAATTTTTAATGCACTATGATTCAGCAACCAATTCTAGACAAAGAACATTGGTAAATGCAAATAACTATATGAGTAGAAATTCAAAGAATTTTGTTCACAGTGGTAAACCTATTTCTGTGCAATGCAAGTGCAATTACAAGCTACAAATAGAAATAAGAACCATCTAAATAGCAGGTAGACACAGGAAGGGGTGATGGTTCAGGAAAAATGCATGTATTCACATACAAGGGGGTGCTTATTCTTGTCAAAATGTGCATATGCAATATGACTGTACCAATACACCTAACCAAACCAAGCACGCCATAGTTTTCTTAGCATGCGTTGTTCAATTGTTAATGTCTTAACATCACGAATGTATCTGAATTTTGAAGAATTGGGGCATAGATTTTCAATTGTAAATGCCTTGGAGCATGGATTCTGCCTATACCTATTCAACTTCTTGCACTTAGATGGGTTGCCTGCAAAATACCCAACTGCAAGAATGAGTTACACTAATTTTCACTCATATAGTTCACAGCTAAAAACAAAAAGAATAGCCTCATTATCACATGAGCAAGATCAGTTTCCATTGACTTAAAGGTGATATTGGGGAAAAATGAGCTTACCATATGTGAC
Organism: Cassiopea andromeda; assembly: GCA_018155075.1. Classification (NCBI taxonomy): domain Eukaryota; kingdom Metazoa; phylum Cnidaria; class Scyphozoa; order Rhizostomeae; family Cassiopeidae; genus Cassiopea; species Cassiopea andromeda. The sequence goes on from WIPJ01000251.1 coordinate 232,993, forward strand.
ATCTTGAATTTGAACATTTGGATTATCATGGCTATGAGGTTCACCTTCAATAAAAATATAAATGATGAATTCATATGGACTTCTGGGTTGTGCCTGTACTTTAGAAATGAGTGAATCTTCTAAAACTATTGAAATTTTGGGTTTTCAATAGCATTGATTAAGGGTTATCTAAGCCATAAAAGTGTAATTTCTTATAGACAAGTTTTACATGTCTTAGAATTGGTCCTGCCAAATTCTGCTTTCTGAATATTGTTTATTTCAAAAGACTTTAAAGCTCTTGATTACAGCTACCTAACTGTAAAAATGCTGCCTATTCAGCAGAAAGCAACTTCTAATAGCTTGTAGTGTCTTGACAACTGATAACAACAGTTTCAATTCCCCAACTAATCCCACTATGATCAACTCACATAAGATCAAAAGGCTGTCAAAACAATCACAACTAGCAATCTATCTTTCATGTGAAAGCTGTCTCTATTGTATGCACCCTCTAACTTCCACAATTCACTTCATAGAAGACTAGGTCATTTTGTACTGTGAAGAATTGCTTTGTTATCTCCAACATTGTGTACTTGTGACTTTTAGCATCTCTAAACATATCTATTCATTTTAAGTGACTGAAAAGGTGTGCAGGGCACAGTGGACCCAGAGTTGGAAATAGACCAAAAATGCATGTCTTAGCCAGAGCATAAAAATGTGGCAGCAATTTTTAACATACATACTTAACAAGCTTTTTTCATCAGATATGCATCGGAATATTTATCAGATGAAAATAGGATTTTAAGTATGTCGAAAAATCTTGCCGCTTTTTTGTGCTCTGGATAAGTTTTGCAGTACCAAGAGAATATTTAAAAACTCATATATGCCTTTAATTTCATTCAGCTATTCTATTACATTTTGAAGTTACACAAAGCTAGGTGCATCCTGCATCCTTGCTCAGAATGTGTTTTTCATAAGCAGAATTGTGCTAGCCTTAAGAAAACCCTCCAATATGCAAAAAGATCCTTATCTGTAGTCTTTCTACATGTTTTCCAGGTTTGTTAATAATGAAAATCAACTTATCAGTTCAAAAATGGATAAAGATCTATATTTTCAGGATAATCTAGTCTTAACTTTCATTTTCTAAATAAAAAATTGGGGGAAGATGTCTAGTTTTTATGCAAGTTGGATGTTGTTTTTATCATACAATGCAAAACATCTTGAAAAGGGCCAAGCCCGACATATTAAAGTATACACTTTGAAATCCATCATTCAATGGCTGTATAATGCAATTAACAGCTTTCGTCAGGCCTAGCCATTTGCAAAATAGTTTACCCTGGACTATTTGAGGGTAATAATCAGTGTCACAATTTCCAACCTACCAAGGATTTCTATGTTTGGTTTGTTAAAGACATCTTAATTGATTGAGATTTTAATGATATGTACAAGGGTGCGAATTTCACTCTTAAAAAGTTTTCTTTTATTGGTTGACTTCATTTGATGATGTACCAAAGCACTATGGTCTAAAATGATGTTTTTATAAAGTGAGCAAAAATCTCAACTTGGGCCTAGCCTCAAGATTTCATAAATTGGCTGGATCCTCCTGCGAAGTCACATACCCCATAATTAGGTATCTTTTGTCATAAATAGTATTACACAGCACTATTCAACCTTTCTATTTCATATGTATGACCTCAGCTAACCTACTATCCATATTCCACAAATCAGCGATCTGGTTCTACTGTCCTAAGAGCATTCATAGCATTCTTGACTGAGATAAAAATGGGATCGGTGCTTGCAACACTTGTGGTTGTAAAAATGTCTTCACCAGTCATCTGCCAAAGACAATTTGCAATTGTGAAAATCCTCTGGCATTTCCTTTGGAAACTTCTCTGAAGAATGGAGCAGGTACTTGCTATTAAACCCTTTGGCAGTTGTCCACTTTTGCCAAAGTGAGATGAAATTTGTATACCTTATTGGGGAAAATTCTTCAAAGGAGGTAAAGTGAAGAAACTTTAGTCAAATTTGCCCCCACAAAAAAGTTCCTTTTCCTTCAAACTTCTTTACCTCAACATTCTTCTAAGTAAAGACAGTGAATGTGGGGAAATATACTTGTAGGTATTTTTTCCCCACATTCGCTGTCTTTACTTAGAAGAATGTTCAGGTAGGTTCTGCCAACCAGACAAGGCAACTTCTTAAGCATGCTGACCCTAGAGGCAAAAAAGGTCTGCAAAATAATGCCTATCTTGAGGATGTGCAGGTCAGTTTTGTGGTCAGCATTGCAGATTGCCAGCCTAAATTCACCAGGCTGCATGCATAGTATTTTGCTCTTGATAAAGCTCACTAATATGTATGACCTCAACTAACCTGATATCTCTATTTCCACAAATCAGCAATCTGGGTGAACCATATTTGGGTCTTACTACACTACTCATTAGATAGATCATTAGATATGGACCCATGCAAGAGAGTACTACGGGGTGCACTTTGTTAAAAATTGTAACTACAATGGAATGAGACTATAAGAACTTCACCCCAATTTCCGGAGGTATCCTCTATAACAAAAGCAATTTAAAATAAAATAGCAACAGTTGCTAATGTGAAATTATGTTATATGTAATACATCAACCTGTTGAAATAAAAAAAATAAAGTAAATTCTTGTTACTTGCTTAGTTTAATGTTGTATAAAAATTACAAAAATGCCTAGTTTAATGTATCATACTCTTTCAATCCATGATATTTAAGAAAAGATAAGCAATATGTGTAGCATGTAATGCAATTTCAATGCATGGCCTAAGTCTAATAATCAATACAATTTTAATGTGCCATCACAGCATAACATCTATTACCAATAATGTTACACACTAGTGCATCAATAAAGCTACTTACCTTCAAAAGTTCTTTTGAACAGAGAATCTATAAGGGTTGATTTCCCCACACCAGTTTCACCTTGAAAAAATACTTTCATTTTAGAACTTCAATTACAAAAAAATTTAACTGGCTTGATTGCTATTTAAATATAAGATAAAATGCTAGTTACTATTCATTTTTCCATGCAATGTACAAGTGTAAAGAAATAGAGGTCCCTCAACTGACCCAAAGAGCAATAGAATCCACCTTACAATCATGACAATCAATTGAACAAATAAGCATACCATAATTATCAAAAAGAACAACCCTTCATGATGGCTGAAGATTTAATAAGCAACATGGCATAAATGAGTGCTCCTCTTTAATCTAGAAAAATGGGGTCTATTTGGAGAATTGTAGTTTCTGCAGAGACACTTATTCAGATACTTCATAAATATAGATGCAAAAAAGGTGGAAGAAAAATTGAAAAAATTGTTATGCTTATGCTTAGCAATTGACTATATCACTAGCTAGGAAGCAAGACCTTAGCTGTATTATATAATATTCATGAGCTAGCAAAGCAAGCTATTTCTCACATAACAAAACATATGATACAATTTCCTTGGGTTTAATTCTCTAATGCTCAATTCCACAGGCCTGAAATTGATTCAATCAATGCAAAACAGGTAGAAGCGTCAATAGCTCCCTTTCTACATGAAATAAGTGCAGTTTAATAATAGCCCTCATTTATTGGTTGAGTTTTCTAAATGTGACTTTGATCTATCTATCATCCAAAAAACTACCCAGACCAAATTTGTATAAGATAAATGCTGGAGTTTTTTCTCAAATGCCAGAAACCTGGTTGTTCTGATCCTCTTTGAGGGCTGTTGTGCTATACTGACTTAGGCCTTGTCACTTGGCACATGTGATCGCACTCACATGTGTCCACACACTCATAAATCAAATTGCACATAAGATTGAGAATGAGTGGCATGACCTGCTTGAGTCAACGGAAACCGTTGGGCCTGTGAATCAGATTTCAATGGCGGAGATCCTGAGTGCTTTAAACAGTATGAAGGATTCTAAAGCTGGAGGTCCAACTGGGATTACGAAGGAGCACCTGACTGCATCTAGTCATGGGGCAGAAGTGCTTAAGCAGATTGGTAACGAGCTGTTGGAAGGCGGAGAAATGCCGGAAGATTGGAAAGTCAGTACCCTTGTGCCCATCTACAAAGGGAAAGGTAGCGTGTTAGAGTGTGGGTCATACCGAGGAGTGAAGTTGCTGGAGCAAGGCATGAAAGTGATTGAGAGAGTGTTTGAAAGAAGGATGAGAGAGATCGTTGAGATAGATAAGAGACAGTTTGGCTTTATGCCAGGGAGAGGTACTACAGATGCCATCTTTGGAGCCAGGCGAATGCAAGAAGTTTATGTCGGAAGGAAGAAGAACTTGTTTATGTGCTTTGTTGATTTGGAGAAGGCTTTCGATCGGGTTCCAAGGAGAGTGATTGAATGGGCTATGAGAAGGCGTGGAGTCCCTGAACTCCTTGTGAGAGCTGTGATGAAGATGTATGAGGGTGCTGAGACGAAGGTGAGGTGCGGGAACACTCTATCTGACAGTTTCTCAGTGCATGTAGGAGTGCATCAAGGTTCGGTTCTCTCTCCTCTTGTATTCGCTGTCGTCATTGACGTTTTGTCGGAGGATTGCAGGAAGGATGGGTTGTGGAATTTGTTGTATGCCGACGATCTGGTTTTGATGTGTGAGACAATAGAAGAGCTAGAAGAACTGGTTCTTGCTTGGAAAGTGGCGTTTGAAGGTAAAGGACTGAAGGTGAACATGGCAAAGACCAAGGTGATGCAGGCAAGTGGAGGAAAGGGAGTGACAGTTGAGGCAAAGGAAGATCCCTGTGGTGTGTGCGGTAAGAGAGTGAAGGAAAATTCGATGGAATGTACATGTTGCAGGAGGTGGGTCCGTGCCAGATGTGCCAAGGTGAAGAAGGTGAATCAGCAGTTGGCTCTGAGTTTTATCTGCAGTAAGTGTGTTTCGGGCGAAGATCTCCTAGAGAATGATGGACAATATCTGGAAGGAGTTGAGAGGGTGCAGCAGTTCAGTTACCTTGGTGATATGATGAATGAGGGTGGTGGCTGTGAGATAGCTGTTTCGAGAAGATGTCATTTAGGCTGGGCAAGGTTTAATGAACTGGCTGGTATCTTGTGTGGTAGAAGATTCACCTGGAAGTTGAGAGGGAAAGTCTTCAAAGCCTGTGTGAGGTCGGTGATGGTTTATGGCAGTGAGACGTGGAATGTGAAGGGGCTGGAAGCAGGTGTCTTGCAGAGGATGGAGAGGGCGATGATAAGGAGGATGTGTGGTGTGAAGTTGGAAGACAGAAAGAACACACTGGGACTGATGGAAAGGTTGGGTTTGAATGAATCCATCTTGGAAGTGGTCAAACGAAATGGCTTAAGATGGATGGGCCACGTACTGAGAAGGGAAGATAACAACCCAATCAAGATGGCATGGCAGTTGGATGAAGATGT